>JASDQU010738109.1:98703-133755 GCA_032191745.1 Picea mariana
AACTAAATAAATCATGGGTGTTTTTACCTCCCCCCCCCCATGTCTAGATATAACTAGAAGAGATCATGTATTAAACCCCACAATGGAGAACATGATCTACACCATGATGATGATGATAAACATGTACACAGATGGAAACCCAACAAACTCCCTTATTTTCCTCCCAACATATATCATCCAAGGCTCGTCAAACAACCAAGAGTATGGGATATGGTAAGCTATTGTCACCATGAGGTAGTTTAGTCCTTATTTTATGCAAAGTGTTGTGCTTAATTTGTCAATCATGTGGATGAGGATGTTTGGTTGAATTTGGTTAACAAATCACTAGTTTGGGAAATGATGTCAATTTCCTTGTTTCACCTTGGTGGTCAGCTTCTATGCCCTAGTCTTATGATGTCATCACCCAAGGAAAAGGGGTAATATTGTGGGGCCCTCCCAAGGGTAATGTTCTTCTCCCAACCATACTTAACATCTTCCATCTTAAATCATTTCACATATCCTAAGCTTTGACTATGGTCCATTATCTCATGAGAAGAGGGGATGAAGGCCAGAGGTTGTTTTGCAGGTGCTATAAAATAATACGAAAATGATGTTAGAAAATAAAGTAAACATAGCTAAGAAGGAACACCAAAATCTGGTCCAACTTGAGCTCTACTCTTTCAGTGCTTTCCCCGGTCCCAAAAAAGTAATTTTAAAGCCTAAGACCTTGTACAAAAGGGGACCCAAAAATTAGAAAATATAAATGGAAGAATGAACTAGAAAAAGGAAAAAGGGGGTTAGTAAAAAGGCAACATGCAAATATGGGGTAAATCAAGAGTAAGGGCACCCTCCACAAAGGCACTCATATAAATGGATTAACATCGTAAACCATGAAGTAAGCCCTAAACCACACCATTTTCACATTTACTCTGGGTGGGTTTTTGTTGGAGTTACATCACACACACCTAGGATTTATTTTTCCTTAGGTTTTTCCTTGTTTATTAGTCATAATTAGTCATTATCCAGTCTCTTATATTTTAGGGGAGAATATTCCACCTGGAGAATATTCTCTTTCAGTTGACACTTCAGTTTGACTAGTTGAGTTGAGTCTAGATGTTGCATTGGTTTTGTCACCATGCAACATTGGGATCGTCACCATGCTAATGAACACTTGCCTTGGGATCATCAGTAGATTGGTGCATTACCCTTGATTTCTTGATCTACTCCTCACTACACTTTTTTCAGTTAGTTAACTGAAGACTAGTTGACTAGTTAACTCAGCTAGGTGCCAGTTCACTCCCGTAACTGCCTGAGAGACTATATTAGGCTGGAAGTTCACTCTCGTAATTGTTGGTGTGTGTCCATATCACTCTAGAACACCACTATGGTGCATTGGTTGTCCTCCCGTGTGCATTGATTGAGTCATACAAAGTATATCTTGTGTAAATTATTCATTATTCATAACGATTAATGAGAATTCTTCCACTCTTTCTCAATTTATCTCTGCAAATGTGTGTAGTATTTTATAGATAGATATATTATGTGCAGGTTCAACACATTTACATGGTATCATAGCCGACAAACTACTAATAAAAAGATACACCAAAATTTTTTGTAGGTACAAAAGATTGAAGACAGCGAAAAGATGGATTTCCAAAAAGAATTCATTCTTACACCTTACAACTACTTTGCATGGAAGGAGAGAATAATTATTCATCTCCGAACTAGAGGATTGTACAGGTTAACCTTGAATACAGATACAGAACTAACATCATCCATACAAAAATCCAAGTACTTAAATCGGATGGATGAAGCACTCAGAACGATTTGCAGTCCTATTTCTCCCGATCTCTTTTTTCACATATCTTCCTGTAAGACTCCCAATGAAGCTTGGAACACCTTGGAAGGGCTCTTTGGAAAATAGGATGATATGAGAGGACACATTATGGAGGTGGAACTGCTCACATTTGATCCAAAAATCTTCAACAATATCCAATATTTCTTTACAAAATTCAAGGATTTACTACCGCAACTCAAAGCTTGCGGGGTTGATAAATCTAAGGAGGAGAAACAAATGGTCCTCACCATTCTCTCGAAAATTGGTCCTTAGTTATATTTATTCATATCCACATTCCATTTTGTTAGATTCACCTCTCGATCCACCTAGAATATGTCTTCTCTTGAGTACTTTATCGAATCCCTAACACAAGAGAAAACCAAGCTCATCAACATGTGAAAAATCAAAGGCCCAAAGGTGCATGCACTCACTATGCAATATGGAAGACATAAATATCATAAATATAAAGATAAATACAAAAGCAAATCTCATGCACATCATAAGAAGGAAGGGTACAAAAAACCCTTCATCGATGCCTCTGGATCCAAAGGGGAAAATGGTAGAAAAGGGGAGAAATGCACGTAGTTTCACAAAGGATTCCATCCAGAATCTGCATGCATGCAAAAAAAAATAGATCTAATGTCTCAAATACTTCAGAAAAATAACGTTGGAGATCGCATGCCCGATGATCCGGATTATTTTCGGCACGAAATGAGAGCGAAGATATAATAAAGAAATGTAAAGAGATATTGCAGATATTCAATAATATAACAGAAATGTATCAGAGACACAACCATAAACACATATATACAGTAATACACGATTTCTATTAATCAGAGAAATGTACAGAGACTGTAAAAATACAGAGTGAAAGACTCGCTAGAATGGTGGTAGCTTATCTCTGAGAAGAGATGTGACGGCTACTCGCATTCGCAAGAAGATGATTACAATGAGGCTCTGAAGGCCCTTTTACAATAAACGAGAATGCCAAAAGTCCTAGACATCCAAAAACCTAACCCTGGGAGATGAAGCGCCAAAAGTCATGTGGGCCCCGTTTGGGTAAGTTGGTGCATCAACTTCTCGGGGTCATAACTTTTGCATATGATCTCCATTTTAGGCGTATGATAGCTCGTTGGAAAGATCTATCTGAGGCCTACAACGCTCAAGAAAAAATAGCATCTTTAGATGCTATTTTGTGAGAGAAACATAACCAAAAAAACATCGTTTAGGGCCTCAAAATGGCCTCGGAAGTTCAGGACCCGAAAAAACTGCTAAAAATAGTAAATTACCAAAATTTCCAGAAACATGTTTTGGTCCAGTTGGAGAAGGTGGGTGGCCACTGATATCCACCTGGATCACCCGAGGGTGCCAAGAAGAAGAAGCCAAAAGATCAGAATCCCAAGAAAGGCAATTCTAGCCATGCCTTGATTGCCATCAACTCCTCTCTCGATGCTTGGATTGTAGATTTAGGAGAATCACATCACATGGCTACCTCAAAAGCAGTCTATTATTCACTGGATGCATGAAAAGGTTCTCCTATTCTGGTGGGAGACAACTCTTCTGTCGAAGTCACCGACAAATGAAGGATTGAACTCACCAATGAAAGCTTCGAGAATGTGTTGCACTTTCCCAAACTTTCTGTCAACCTTCTCTCCGTGTATCAGATGAAGAATTCTGGAACCGTAAATAAATTTATATTCACACCAAATTTCATGGACATATACAACATGAAAACCAACTCCAGGGTTGTTTTCGGTGAGGTAAATCATCAGTCTAGATTGTATACATTTTATGAATTCATTGAACCTGATTCTACTTTACTACTTACTCATGCTAATGAAAGTAGTAGGATATGGCACGAAAGGTTTGGACATTTGAATTTTAGATACATGCAACAACTTAGCAAGAAAATATTGGTTGATGGTATACCATACATCCATTTATCCAAGGGATTATGTGAGGGATGTGTTCTCGGAAAACACCCTCAAAAGAAATCCGACAAAGGAAATCTTAGAGAGCTTTCGCACCTTTAGATTTGATCCACAGTGACCTTATGGGTCATTTTACGCATCCATATATTAGAAAAGAGAGGTTTGTTCTCATTTTTGTTGATGATTTCTCATGTTTTACATGGATTTACTTTCTCAGGAAAAAATTTGAGGTCTTTCAACACATCAAAGATTTCAAAGCCTTAGTTGAGACACAGTCCGGAAATAATATCAAAGTCCTCCGAACTGATAATGGGGGAGAGTATGTCAATCATGAGATCCGTGATATTTTACATGAGGCAGGGATTTAGTTACAGCATACAGTTCCCTATACTTTGCAGCAAAGTGGAGTTGTTGAGCGGAAAAACATATCTCTAAAAGAAATGGCTTCTTGAATGTTGCATGCAAAGTCACTACCACATAGACTATAGGCCGAAGCACTTAATTGTGAAACATACATCCAAAACATATCTCCCCATAGATCTATCAAGGATAAGACCCCCTATGAGGCTTGGAGCGGCCTCAAACTAGAATTGACCCACTTTCACATTTTCGGTTCACGTGCATGGGCTCGGATTCCCTTTGAAAAGAGGAAGACACTTGATCAACAGAGAACTGAGTGTATTTTTGTTGGATACCCTAACAGTGTGAAGGGATATAGGCTTATTGATCGTTTCTCAGACCGACTCATCATTGAGCATAGTGTCCAATTCGAGAAAAGTGTCTCGCATGTACCTCATCAGTCGCATGCAGACACCTTCATTCTTTCACATGTCCGAGATGATGAGCATGCACATGTAGACTCTTCTTCAGACGAGAGTTCTGATTCAAAGGAATCAAATGATTTAGATTTAGATTCATTACAATCAAATTCAGATTCAGAGCATCCAGATGCAGTTTCAAATCCATATCGGAGGCCCAAGTGGGCAAAAACTACTCTTCAGGATGTAGGGGATATCGTTGGTGATCCAGCTGATACTAGGAGGACTGAATCTGATTTCGAGGAGCCTCCTATTGCACTCACTGCCACTGAGCCATTTCCCTTCAGGCATATTTTCTTAGTTCAATATTCAGATCCATAGTCTTATGGCAAGGCTGCTAGAAATCCCTTTTGGGAATCCTCCATGCAGGAGGGGTACGACTCCCTCCTTGAGAACCAGACTTGGGATCGGGTTCCCCTTCCTTATGGGAGGAAACTTGTCAAATGTAGATGGGTATACAGGACCAAGAGCAGAGCGGATGGACATATTAGCATATACAAATCCAGGCTCATTTCCAAAGGATTTTAGCAGGCGCATGGCATTGACTATGATGAGACTTTCACTCCAGTAGTGAATATGGATTCAATATGATTCACACTTGCCATAGCGACAACCAAGGGATGGGAATTCCACTAGATGTACATGAATAATGCATTTCTTCATGGTGATCTCTATGAGGATATCTGTATGGAGAAGCCCCAGGGATTTATGAAGGACTCATATTTGGTATGTCGACTGAAGAATTCCCTTTATGGCCTCAAGCAGGCTCCGAGGGCATGATATGCCAAGATGGACTCCTACCTATTGTCACATAACTTTGTAAGTTGTAAATTAGACACGAATGTCTACATGATCAAGACGACTGATTCACTTCTACTCTTAGTTATGTATGGTGATGATTTGTTGATCATCAATTGCTCGACTTCAGCGATTGCTGCAGTCAATAGGATTATACATGATAGGTTTTTGATGATAGACATGGGTCTGTTACACTTCTTCCTTGGACTCAATATCTGTCGGGATGCATCAGGCATCAAACTATCTCAGGCCAAGTATGAACAAGATCTCCTTGAGATATTTCACATGACAGACTGGAAGTATGCTCCGACTCCTTTTCTATCAGGATTCAAACTTAAGGATGGCGGGGAGACTCCACTGGTTGACAACAAACTGTAAAGAAATCTAGTGGGGATATTTTTGTATCTCACACACTCCATACTAGACCTCTCCTATGCAGTTGGCATAGTTTCTAGGTTCATGAAGGAGTCACATGAGCTACATTGTAAGGATTCAAAGCATATCCTTCGATTCGTACAGGGCACCATCACCTTTGGGATTCATTACGCAGCAGACTCTACATTATATCTCATCGTGTTTACTGATTCTGACTAGGATGGCGATAACACTGATCAGAATTCCACATCTGGTTACTCACTTAGTCTTGGTTTCGGGCCTATCTGTTGGTCGAGAAAGAAGAGTATAGAGGGGTATTTAAAATAACCATTTGGGCTATGTGGCTACATCATTTTCTCCCTGAGTTGGGAATTCAGTTTCATTGGCCAATCGTCATCTGGTGTGACAACCAGAGCACTTTGAAGTTCTACATATATCCAGTTCATAGGCAACGGACGAAGCATGACGAGATCCACATGGACTACATCTAGGACTTATTACATGAGGGTATCATCAACCTACAGCTATGTCCTTCAGCAGAATGGACAACATACATCTTCACTAATACCTTCCCTGAGCAGAAGTTCCATTCTCTACGAAGTCATCTTGGAGTGAAGGACACAATTGCCTAGCAACTGTAGTTCTTTTTACATACATTTTACCTTAAGGGCGGGGGGGGGTTTTCCCTCTTTCCTCACTTTATTTCAGTGTATATTTTGTATTTGGGTACCCAACATGGCCTCATTGTTGGGACCCATTCTTTATTTTCACCATAGTGATGTTTAGGGGGGGTGTTGGAGCTACTTCACACACACCTAGGATTTATTTTTCCTTAGGTTTTTCCTTGTTTATTATTCATAATTAGTCATTATCCATTCTCCTATATTTTAGGGGAGAATATTCCACCTAGAGAATATTCTCTTTCAGTTGACACTTCAGATTGACTAGTTGAGTTGAGTCTAGATGCTGCATTGGTTTTGTCACCATCAAACATTGGGATCATCACCATGATAATGCACACTTTCCTTGGGATCATCACCAGAATGGCACATTACCCTTGATTCCTTGATATAATCCTCACTACACTTTTTTCAGTCAGTTCACTGAAGACTAGTTGACTAGTTAACTCAGCTAGGTGGCAGTTCACTCCCGTAACTGCCTGAGAGACTAGAATAGGTGGAAGTTCACTCACGTAACTGCTAGTGTGTGTCCAAATCATTGTATACCACCACTATGGTGCATTAGTTCTCCTCCATTGTGCATTTATTGATTCATAAAGAGTATATCTTGTGTAAATTATTCATTATTCATTACGGTTAATGATAATTCTTCCATTATTTCTCTCCTTCTTCTTTCTCAATTTCTCTCTGCAAATGTGTGTAGTATTTTCTAGCTAGATATATTATGTGCAGGTTCAACACATTTACATATTTTACTTTCCCTTGTCACTCTTGGGACCTATCCCTCTACCTCGGCTATTTTATTTCTTGTCTAGGTGGCACACCTTATAGGGTTGGATGAAGACCCTCCCATACTTAAACTTGTTAAATAACATGGCATCTTGAGTTGGTGTGATGCTTGAAGGGGATATTGAGGTGAATTATCTTACATGTCTCATGTCTTAAGTTGTAGATTACTTTTTGTGTTTAAAGGACTAATGTATCTTATGATATTTGACTAACCATGTTTTATACTTTGGCTTTTTTTTGATGGCCATGACATGGTTCTTGAGTGACTTCCTAGGCTTGTACCTAGGTTGTTGTGCCTTTATTGCAGGAATTTGTCACATTTGATGAAGAGAAATGGGTCATACAATGACCCAAAACCCTGAGACAATGGCTCTCACATTCTCAAAACCTCGGACGATGGAAATATGGGCTAGGTTTGAGCAGTTCTGGTCATTATGCCGCACATATGGGCTGAAATCTGATAGGTTGGGAAAATCACCACAAGGATTTTGTACATATAGGATAGAGGAAATTCCTATAGTGGTAAAATCACTTAGATATAACAACTCTCTCAACCCTGGAAGTGGCCTCTGGAGGCCCTTGATGTCACCCTCTAGCCTTTGACATCATCTTCTTGTTTAGGATTTGGTGGATGGTTTGGTTTCGGAGATGATTGACATGGATTGGGGTGAGAAGACACATCACTTCACACTCATTCACCCTTGGAGCATGCCACTTGGCCTTTCGAGGTCGAACACTTGCCTTTGGATGCATGACATCACCCTCTCCTAGCATGACATTGCCTTTTTAGAGCATGACATCACGCTTTTTAAGGTTTTATGATGTGTTTTTTTTGGGGGGGCATTATGTTAGAGGAAAATAAGGAGATCGACCCACACTCGTATTTTATTATTGACAAATTATGTGGACAAATCATGTTACGATTTCCTCATATAAAAAGACAAACCCTATTTTCATTTTGTATCAACACAACCCTCACTTGAGATACTTTTACTTCTGAAGTTTTCTCCCTATAAGGGTCCTTGGCTATCTCTCTCTCATGTGCTATGCTTGGAAGGTCACTTGTGGATGGGTTTTGCTGATTTTGGATGGGAATTTCTGCAATTAGGGTTCTATCTCTTGGTTTCTTGGATGAAGTAAGTGAATTTTCTACAATTTATTCTTATGTTGTTAATGTTTCATGGTAAATTTTATATTTTATGCTAGACATATTGTGTGGTGAAACCCTAAGAGAGGAACACAATTTCGTATTCTTATAACAATGTGATTTTTGTCCAAAATTTGTGAAGGTATCCTTGCTAGGGTTAGAAACCTAAAGCCCTAAAGTGTTATCCCTTTAGGATTTTTTCTATAGAATTTTGATCTTTGACCTAACTGAAGCTACAAGAAGGGATGAATAATTTATAGGGCCCAAATGTACTTTTACCATAGAATTCCTTCTCCTCAAGACTCAAATCCTAAGTCCCAAATGTAACACACCCATGATAGGGCATAAAAAATTTGACTTTTCTTAAGGGACAGATTCTCCATACATGGTTTCTAATTTGGAAAGTTGGGGAGCCAGTCTGACCTCCCGGTAAAGGATATTCGATTCTAGGGCCAACGAATCTCTGAGATCTTGATGGTCTCGTTCTATAATTAAACGCGGACCCTTTAGACTTCCAGGTGCAGGTCTAATGGTACTCGTGACCTTCCCCTCTTTGTGCTAGCGAAATATCTGATTTTGGGTGCTAGCCCCTTTTTTGACAAGCCCCTCCCTTGATATGACCTTGGGAAATGGACTTACATAACCATGCGATTGTGGGCGCGACCAAGGGTAGTTTGAAACCAAACTAATTTTCAACCCACAATTCACCCTGAGCCTCCACATGTCCTTTCTCCAAAATCATGGTCTGGATTGCGGCCCACCCTCAACTTTTAAAGTTCGTGCACCTCTGGTCCCCGCAATGCGACAGGACCGTCGATATCATGATATTGACGGTACCTTTGAACTGATGGCTTAGATCTATCCCTTTCAAAGCTGCGGATCAGATTTGACCTCTTTCAAATCAACGACTGTGATTTTTTTTAGAATTCTGGACTTCGGAATTATCAAGTCTCAAACTTTACTTTCTTATGCATGTCAATCTTTCGGAGTTGACAATTTGCAGACACCTTTCCTTCTCAATCAATGAATCTTCCTCTTCTTTGAGGATTTGACCTTTCAACTAGATCAACGGTCCTACGACCCTTTTCTTGATCAACGGTCGAGATATCCTTCGAGTCTCTGGACTTCTAAGATCTCAAATCTCAAACTTCACTTTCCCTCAAAGTATGTGGATTCCTGCCCATGTGTCCACTTGAATTAGATGGTTGAGGCTTAATTTGGGTCTTTACCCAAAATCTACAGATTTATGCCACCTATCCTCTTGATCTGATGGCTATGAATTACTTCGGGACTTTACCCGAAATCCACAGATATACGCCACTTCTCTTTTGGATCAGACGGTCCAGATTCAGATGATCTGATGCTTGATATTTACTTCAGATGATCTGACAAATGAGATCTACTTCAGATGAACGAATGATTGAGATTTACTTTTTCTCTATGGCTCTTTGGACTTTGGGAGTCTCAAATATCAACTGAAAACTCTCAAACAGATTTCTCCAGAGTCCACGATTCTTCGCCACACGTCTACTCCGATCGACAGTCTATATCCATTCTCCACAAACATAAATCTCCGGAGTGAATCCCTCCAGAGTGTCGGATCTTCTGACACCTGTCCTCTCCAAATCAATGGCCCTAGTCCTCTTCGGGACTTCGACACTTTTTAACCAAGGCTAGATCAATGGTCCTTCGACCTCCTCCTCAATCAATGATCGATATCTCCTTCGGGACTTCTGTTCTTTCACCCTCTTCTTTCCTATGGAGTTCTAGATCTGGCACCACGCGTCCACTTTCAAATCAACGGTTGTCATCCACTTCGGGACTTCGGCCTTCGATGATTTCAAATCTCAGTTTCTCCATGCTCTGCTTTTCCCAGATCATTTTATATGGATTTCATGATCTGATGGCATGTGTCCTCTCATAGATCGATGACTCCCAACTACTTCGGCTATTTGGGGTTCAGATATTTCAAAATTTACTCCTTCGTTTTCTCCCGGATTTCACGATCTTTCGCCACGTACCCTCTGGATCTGACGGTCCAGATTCTCTTCAGTTCTTCAGCTCTTCGGGCTTCGATAGTTTCGGACTCCTATGCACTCATTTCTCCCATAGTGATTTCACCCGAACTTCGTGGATTTCCACCACGTGTCCCTCTATAATAGACGGTTGCTATCTTCTTTGGCCTTCGGGACTTTAGGATTTTGTCACACTCCTCACTTGGAAACCTCTGAAGTAGTTTTCTCCAAAGTCTTAGATCTATCAACACGTATCTCCTATTGGCCGAAAGATAAGATCTACTTCGGGTCTTCACCCAGAGTCCACAGACTTATGCCACCTACCCTCCTCGACAATGGACGGTCCTAAACTACTTCGAGACTTTGGGACTTTGGTAAGTCCACTCTCCTGCGTGTGCAAAGCACTAAGGCTTGGGCACCTTCCTTTGATCAGATGGCTATTGGTCCTCTGTGCTATGATCCAATGACGATTGTCACTCCTCCTACTGAGCTTCTGATATCTTCCAACTTAGAATATTTTCTAAGTGTTCAAAGGCCTTAACCTTTGCTCCTCCTACGAGTCCATCTCTTGGACTTTGTCTGCACACATGAAAGTACTATCTCTTCTGAGCTTGATCCCCTTGATGATTTTTTCTTCCCATGCATTCCTTGCATTTCATGGATCTTGTCAAACTTAGATCAAAGGTCAACGACGATCGATGGTTCACGAAAATTGCAGGGCCCCAACATGCGTGCTCTTTATCAAAGAGTTCGACCTTTGCAATTTGGAAAGTGCTTGCCCAACTTGGTCTCAACCGAAGTTGTTGATCTTCCAACCTAACGAGATCAACAACGTTGGTAAATTGCGGGACACAATCTAGCGTGTCCACTAATTTCACCTTCATGCTCTGCAATGATTCCCCACCCTACATCTCCATTCATAGATCGACGGTTCGCAGTGATTGCGGGGTTCAACCTCTGCCATCAGGTGAGTGCTCGCTCGACTCTAGTCTAATACTAGTCGTTGATCTTCCATTCCTGACAAGATCAACGACGTAGGTTGATCCCGGCCATGAGCTAACATGTATGTTATCAGGTTCTTAAGTCATGGGTAGTTTTGGTAACTTGACTATTGTATACCTCCCAGATATGGCGGTCAGGACAGTTCATAGGCATCCTCAGATCTAAGGTTCATAGTTAACTTCGAGACTTCTGAACTTCGTGGATTTTACTTCCCTTATGATGAATTCACTCGGTTCGCCAAACTCGTGAAGTCCAAATGACTCTAGGGTTAATTCTCACGTTCTTTCTCGTATCCAACAGTCACAACAGGCCGTGGCTCTTTCTGAACATATTTTGTCCGTTCATCTTCCAAACAAAGGGACATTCCCTTTTTGATACTTCAACCTCGTTGTTATTCCTGATCTTTGTTATCTCTGAAAGGATTAAGAGCTTTGCGCTCTCTCTCTATTAAACTTAATGCTTGGAATAATCCTTTTGCGCACCCCTTATGCTCATTCCTCAACTCTAGAACTTAAGGGATTCTCGGTCTCTGCCTGTCTCACTGAGAGTTTGTGCATACATTCACTATATCTCCCCAGATTTAACATAGTCCCTCCTCCAAGGGACTATGAACAACTAGGAGGGTCAACATGTGTACGTGAAACTGTGCCCAAGATCGACGAACTCATAGTTTGTGGATCTAGCTTAAGCCACCATAGGGCGCAAGCATTTACAAATACAAAACAGGAAATATTGTACTTTCTTAAATACACAATCTAGACAAGAATAAAGAGATACAGTATAACCATTAAGAAAACATACACATTCCTGGGTCATTCACAGTATATCCCATTTTATTTCATAATTATAGCTCAATTTCATAGGGTATGAGAATACTTATCTATTACAAGTTGCATCCAACTAACTGACTGTGGGTGTGTGCCTTTCCACGCAACCATAGACTCAGAGGCATTCATTCTTAGAACTCTGGCCACGCCCATTCCAAGCCATGATATCACAAGGGAATTTACGCCATCTCTTAGAGAAAACTCTTTGTCACAATGACCCTGCGAGGTTTATCAGATGCTTCCTCAACATCAAGCTTGCGTTTAGTCCTTCAGGTCATGTTCTTTGCACTCCCTTTGGGTTCATGCATCTCCCTTATGAGATTTCACTTTCATCTGCTGCCTCTTATTTTGTTGTGTCCCTGTATGTATTTTACCTTCCTTCCTTTGGAAGGTTTCCAACCTGTCCTTTTCCTTCTATCAAAAGGAAGCTTGGGTCTGCAGGTCTCTGTGGTACTTTAGGCTGACATCCTGTAGCTAGACCATGCTTCCATTCATGGGGGTGGTTGATAATTCAACCATTGGTACTCTCGTCATTAACTGATTTATTTCCTCTAGAGATATCATGGCTCGTACTTCAAGTCTTCACCCCCCAACAGTTAGTTATGGGAATTTTAACAATAATACATTTACATTTTCCATATGCCTTAGCATGGTAATCCTATCTTATGATTAATTACAAGTTGGGGGAAATAGGGTGTTACAACTCCCTCCCCCTTAAAGGAACATAGTCCTCAGTGTTCTTTCTCAAAGACACCTGTCATGCCTTTCTCATTCAGCTCTTTCAGGAATCTTGATCCTTCTTCCTCGATCAGGTCATTTTTCAGACCCTTAATCTTGGTCACCTATTTTCAATCATTATTGGACAACAAGCATGTCAATAATGATCTTATGCGAAAACATTGCATAAAAATTCCTAGGAAAATTTCATAATCTTAGCACAATAATTGTCTGCGCAGTTCGTGGATTTGCATCCACATGGTTGTTTTGTTATCCAGGTTCATTGTTTTTCCTTGAAATACCCATTGGGTGCATGATCCCAATCAATATTTTAGAAAAACTATTCAGGTCTCATCTTCCTTGCGGTCACTCACTCTCGAGGCCCAGTCTCAGGCATCCCCTTCTCTGCTATACAGTCCCTCGGGTGATCCATCTTGCCTTGCCAAGGTTTTCTCGCACAAGAAGAACTACCCATCATGTGCATGATCCCAATCAATAGTTTACAAGAACTATTAAGGTCTCCTCTTCCCTGCAGTCACTCACCCTCTAGACTTAGGCTCAGGGTCAGGCATCCCCTTCTGTGTTATACATTTCCTCGGGTGATCCATCTTGCCTTGCCAAGGTTTTCTTGCATAGAAATAATTCCAGAGACTCTATCGAGTCTTACAGTCGAGGCATCCCTCTAGCTTGTGTTACCTGAACACAAGATATTCTAGCAATCATGGCTTACCATGGGGTTCTCATGGCTCAGCAGTAGCCATTTTTCAGGATTTTATAGCTTGACAACCTTCATCTGTCCTTTCTGGACAAATATTTTCTTCTCACTTGTATCATTGACATACAAAAATTCATGAGACATCATCATAAATTTAAATTCAAAATTTTCTTGTAAATCTGTCACCCACAGATTTCCAAATTCCACACTTGTTTTCATATTTGTTCCACACAGGAACCAGATTCATAATTATGGGACTTTCCTTCCCATAGCGGTTTGGATCAGTAGGCAATTGGCCTTCCTTATAGGTTTACAACACTACCATACCCAAGACCCCTTTGCTTCCTGCACTTTCAACTTCAATCAACCAAAAAAATTGTTAGTTTCCTATGCACATATATTTTTATTGCACCTTTATAATGTCATCACAACCAATTTTAGAATTGTGCATACTTAACAATCAAATTCACTTTCTCAAAAAAAAGAAATACCATTCCTTAAAGTTTGGCTCAGTAAGCAATTGGTCTTTCTTATGGTATTACAATACTGTTGTATCTAGGACCCCTTTCTACCTACCTTGCAAAAGTTAGGGACGAAGGTTACTCTCCTTCTCCCGGCACAATAATAGATAGGGACGAAGGTTACTGTCCTTATCCCGGTACCATAATAGATAGGGATGAAGGTTACTCTCCTTCTCCTGTCACCGTAATAGATAGGGATGAATGTTACTCTCCTTCTCCTGGCACCGTAATAGATAAGTATGAAGGTTACTCTCCTTCTCCCGGCACCGTAATAGATAGGGATGAAGGTTACTCTCCTTCTCCCGGTACCGTAATAGATAGGGACAAAGGTTACTCTCATTCTCCCAACACCATAATAGATAGGGATGAAGTTTACTTTCCTTCTCCTAGCACCATAATAGATAGGGACGAAGCTTACTCTCCTTCTCTCGATACCGTAATAGATAGGGATGAAGGTTACTCTCCTCCTGGCACCGTAATAGATAGGGATGAAGGTTACGCTCCTTCTCCCGGCACCATAATAGATAGGGATGAAGGTTAATCTCCTTCTCCTAGCACCGTAATAGATAGGGATGAAGGTTACTATCCTTCTCCCGACACCATAATAGATAGGGATGAAGGTTACTCTCCTTCTCCCGGTACCGTAATAAATAGGGACAAAGGTTACTCTCCTTCTCTTGGCACCGTAATATATAGAGATGAAGGTTACTCTCCTTCTCTCGACACCATAATAGATAGGGATGAAGGTTACTCTCCTTCTCCTGGTACCTTAATAGATAGGGATGAAGGCTACTCTCCTTCTCTCGGTACCGTAATAGATAGGGACAAAGTTTACTCCCCTTCTCTCGATAATTCATTCTTTACACAGCCAAATAAACTGATAGTCTCTCATGCATCCATGTATATATATTTATTTTCAAAACCATGCATACTAACAGTTCATCACATCTATATAAACATAAAAAGGGAATCTCATTCCTTGCCTATGCCTCATTTCAACATACCAAACCTTTCAAAAAATAATTCAACATTTCAAAGGATTCTAACAATTGTGCCAATATTCATGGTCACATTCATACCTAATTCACTCTTGCATTTTTTTCAAGTTCGTCACACTTTATGACCGGTTCTTGGTCATGGTGTGTTGGAATTTAACCAACCTTTTCCTCATATGCCTTATTTATTTTCTTTCATTCTTACAGCAGGGCCATACTGCCTGCTATAGGCCAATCACGATCCCAAATCAGTACACCTGAACTCCAAAGTTTCACATGAATTCCTTTAATCATTCTTCCTCCATTAATAACCAAGGTGCCAACACTCATGGCCACCCAAATCTGGTTTTCTCTAACACCTATACAATGTAAGTAGAAATGTTGGAAGGTCCTCCTTCCTCAATGAGAAATCCATTGTCTGTCCTTTATGCAAACATGCATTTCCTTGAGGCAATTCCATGCAATGTGATAACTAGGAGCACCTTCATTCCCATAGAACCAGTCCTTGTAACTACAATCTAACGCAAAGTGTTAAAATCTACCTTCCTTGACTGGCCCGGATGGACTCCATTTTCTCTCCACGTGTTCGAGAAATGTGACCTCAACTCTATTTGTTTCGGCGCTATCCTTTTCAAAATTTCATGCATAACATGAGACAACAAAATATTTCAGAAGGGATTTTCACCCAAATCTTTTCATACCTTCAGTCACCTAAGAATGAACATTTTTTTTTCTTTTATACCTATTCTTGGTTGCTAGCACCCTCTTTCTGATTTTTACCTCATCAACACTTCTTTAGCGGGATTTTCATAGTCCTTTTAACAATCTTTCGACCACAACCTTCCCATGGTCATCCTCTCTTGAGGTTGTCCCTTATTGGTAACTATATTCCCCAACAATTCCAATCCCTTTCTACACACAACATGCATCATTAGTTGTAATATCAAGTAAAATGCATGTATCATAACATTTAAGTCTATAAAACTTCTTCAAAGGTCCTAGTACATTTTTATGCACTTCATCACATTATCCTCAAGGGTTTCCATGAATGCAATACATACAGTTCTCAACTATTTCTCTAGTAATACAATCCTCATCACTATGGTGCCAAAACATTTACTTCTATTAGTAAATCATCTTTCTCATTCTAGAGGGAACATAACACATAACAAGAAAAGAGTTAGGGGCTCTCCCCTTCTTCCAGTTCTTTCTACATCGCGTGGGAATTTCCATCCCAACTGAGTTATCTCTAAAGGCCTTACTACCTTTTCTTAACATGGCTTCAAACAAGCCTATTCAATCAAACATACTCCTTTATTCATTCATTAGTCTCCTATTCATTACATGATGCTTTCAAAATGTAATCCAAGATTCTTATATATATATATATATATATATATATATATATATAAGCTTGTATTTCACTGCTCAGTTTCTCAGCAGTTACTAAGGTTGTGACTCTGACCCCCTGAGTCCTGATAGATTTTTCACACAGTTCTTCCATAGGGGAATCCTTCAGCATGCAACTTCCTTATTGCACGTCCATCACTATCTGTGCTCGAATCAACCTTGAGCTTGCTTTTATATGCTTACCAAATATTCCCTAAGGAATATAAACATGCATCTTTGTCATGTACCTAATTATGTATCCATATGTATTTTGGTTTTGTTAGCTTACATCCATGATATATTTAACCATGTTCATAATCCTAAGCCTGCATGTAGCTTTCATAGGTATATTTCACAGCCCACATACATCTTTACTTTTAAGTTTAGTCAACTCAGGATTGTTCACAATCCTTCTCATGTGATCCTCAAAGGAATAATCATTTGCCTCTTATTACGACAACAAATCATATTTTATCATTACCTTTCTATCTAATTATATTAGTATTCCATGAGGAAAGGGAATACATTCCCCTCAATATATTACTTGGAACAAAACTTTCATGATTGTTCAGAATGGAGTCAGCCATGCATCCATAGTGTTAGCACTCTGTAATTTGGCCAAGGTTGTGAAGGCAGTCACAAAGGAAACATCAAAACCACTTCGAGTCTTGGATCTAGCCCTTCGAGACTCAGAGAGAGATATCTCTGTCTAAATAAGATTTGTTCGAAATAATATATTAGGCTAGTTATGTAGAACATGGGTTTGTTTATGGATTTGGTATGTTTGGGAGATTGAAAACTCGAATTTTCATGGGCCATGGGGTCTACCTTTCTGAAAATGGATCTATCTCAGATGTAAAAGATTGTCTCCATAGGGTAGGATATAAAGACTACTGGATCAAATTGAATTAAGTGAAAGTGGAGGAGAGGAAAAGAAGGGAAAATCCATCAAGCAGAGGAGCAACTAAGAATTCCTATGCTCAACTTCAGATGAAAACATGCAGATCATTAAAAGACTAGAAACAGAGTGCAAAAACCAAGTTATGTTCTTAATATTTCTTTTAATGATTGGATAAGAGAAAACATCAAATGTATTTACATAGTAAGAATACAGTTACCCAAAGAGGAAAAACATCACCAGTGAGTCTAACACAAGAATCCTGTAGCTACAACTTTTATTTCTGGAAAATCATCTAGAGAATTACAAAGTATCCCCTGTGGGGCATGAAACCAGAGCTCAATCATCATTTTTTGTGAATTTTTCTTATTAAAATATATGGAACGAACTCTCCCCGGGCTTAGGAGGTCAAATTCAACCACCTTGTCCAAAAATACGAATACAAATCCCTAAAAATCCTAAATTGTCCACCATGAAAGACGGGCTGAATTTCTGCAAAAAGGGGTCCACTCAAACATTTGTTTCTCTTCAATGATGACACATGGGAAAAGAATTAAGAAGTTTATTTTAGATGAGCTTGTATGGATAAAATACCTCCTTTGGTTTCTCCAAATTCGCCTCCATATCGCCAAAACAACTCCTGAAAAATCAGGACTGTAACAGAAAAAATGAAAAACTGAAAAAATGGGGCTCGAATATGGCTTCAATTATCCCAATTGATGGCACCTGTGAAAAACATAAGAAAGTTTTTTGTTCTTCATCCAGTTATGGAGAAAAATCTCTCTCGGTTTTTCAAAATTCATTTTCATTTTCCCAGAATCGACTTCAGAAGATGACATGATGAATAGGAAAAATGGGTGGTTTTTAAAAAAAATTGGGGAAAAGTGGTATTCCGGACCCCCCAAGGTGGTAAGTGGTTTTAGGGGGGGCTTCGCTGGCTTGTGGAGCTTCCATGTGTCCAGGAGTGGTTTTAGGAAACAACTCATATCGGACCCCCTTGAGCTGATGTGACGTGAGGGGGGTCTAATATGCATGGGAAGGGTGGGTAGAAACTTAGGATAAATGTTTTTTTGTTTTTTAAATTTGTTTTTGTTTTTATTTTGTTTATTAGTTTTCTTTTTATTATTATTTAATTTTTGTTTTATATCTATTTTGTTTTAATTTAATAAATGTGTTATATTATTATTTATATATATATGTTTTTTTATATGTTTTATTTTTATTACATTTAATATTTGTTTTTATTTTGTTCTTTTTTATATTTCATATGTTTAATTAGTATTCTGATTAATAAAATACTAACCTAAGTACTAAATAACTTAATTATTAATTAATTAATTAATTAATTAATTAATAATTATTCTAAATTATTCTAATTATACTAAACTTATTTCTAACATTTTAACCAATTGATTTTTCTTTTAACCTAAGTTTGTTTATTCGTGCAAGGATGAGTGATGGGCATGATGAGTTGAAGGATGATGGAATGAAGTGCACAACAAGGTGACGAAGGATCAGGTAGGGTGATGAAGGATCAAGCAAAACAGATGGAAGGGAAAATGGAATCAACCGAGCCAGATGTCTTCATCACAAGAGCAATGCCAAATCAACAGTCGAAGAATCGAGTTACCTATGATTATAGGTTCCCAACACATAGTATCCATTTAATCTGGACAAGAGAAATTCATGCTTTATATTTCAGTCATCAGGGCAACCATATGGTGCCTACAACTATACTCTTTCATCATACATGTCCATCACTTGCACGCTTAATATCATTCATACCTAACTGGTATTGATATCAAGCTTCATATTAAGAAGCTTCACAATGCATTAAACTCATTCACTTAAGCATAATTAAACACAGATAAGTATTCATCATGCTAGTTTATTGCTTACACATTTGTCATGTCGTTCACACACATGGACATATCGAGCTTCAGCTTCTCTTTATAGAACCCTACCATCTTCGGCTATCCACATTCCATTCTTATTATAAATGTTAAATAGCATATCCCTACTCTAGTAAGAGTAGTTATCACTTTGACAAAGGGCTAAAAAAATTCTTCTGATGAAATTCAACAAGAATTCCCAAAATCACAGGTTCAATATGTATTCCTTCTCCTCAAGGAGTAAATGCAGATAAAAATTCCTTCTTATGCGACTCGTGCATGAGCCCCAAGAAGGCCAAGTGTTGTAACCATGATCTCATACCAAGTTTTAACACACCCACGACGGGGCATACAAATTTTCGCTTTTCTTAAGGGAGAGATTCTCCATCCATGGTTTCTAATTTGGAAAGTAGGCGAGCCCGTCCGACCTCTCGGTTAAGGATCTCTGATTTTGGGGTCAACGACTCTCTGAGACTTTGATGGTCTCATTCTGTAATTAAACGCAGAACCTTTAGACTTTCGGGTGCAGGTCCAATGGTACTCGTGACCTTCCCCTTTTTGTGCTTGCAAAATCTCTGAGTTTGGGCGCTAGCCCCTTTTCTAATAAGCCCCTCCCTTGATATGACCTTGGGCGATGGCCTTACGTAACCATGTGATTGCGGGCAAAGCCAAGGGTGGTTTGAAACCAAACTAATTTTCACCCTACAATTCACCCTGAGCCTCCATGTGTCCTTTCTCCAAAACCGTGGTCTGTATTGCGACACGCCCTCAACTTTTAAAGTTCATGCACCTTCGATCCCCGCAATGCAATGAGACCATCAATCTCATGATCTTGATGGTTCCTTTGAACTGACATCTCAGATATATCCCTTTCAAAGATGCAGACCAGATCTAACCTCTTTCAAATCAATCGTTGTGATTTGTTTCAGAATTCCATACTTCAGAATTCTCAAGTCTCAAACTTTCCTTTCTTCCACATGTCAATCTTCCGGTGTTGATTATTTTTGGGCACCTATCCTTATCAATCAACGGATCTTCCTCTGCTATGAGGATTTGGCCTTTCAACTAGATCAAGGGTCTTGCGACCCTTTTCTCGATCAACGGTCGAGATTCCCTTCAGGTATCTGGACTTCTGAGATCTCAAATCTCAAACTTCACTTTCCCTCAAAGTATGTGGATTCATGTCTCGTGTCCACTTGAATCGGACGGTTGAGGATTACTTCAGGTATTTACCCAAAATCTATAGATTTATGCCACCTGTCCTCTTGATATGATGGCTATGAATTACTTTGAGACTTTACCTGGAATCCAGAGATCTACGCCATGCCTCTTCTGGATCAGATGGTCTAGATTCACCTCAAATGATCTAACGCTTGATATTTACTTCAGACGATCTGACGACTGAGATCTGCTTCAGATGATTGGACAATTGAGATTTACTTCGGCTCTCCGGCTCTCCGGACTTCAGGAGTCTCAAATATCAACTGAAAAGTCTTGAACATATTTCTCTGGAGTCCACAATTCATTGCCACATGTCTACTCTGATCAACGGTCTATATCTGTTCTCCACAAACATAAATCTCTGAAGTGAATCTCTTTGGAGTGTCAGATCTTCTGACACCTGTCCTCTCCAAATCAATGGCCCTGATCCTTTTGGGACATTGACACTTTTCAACCAAGGCTAGATCAATGGTCCTTCGACCTACTCCTCGATCAACGATCAAGATCTCCTTCAGGGCTTCGATGCTTTCACCCTCTACTTTCCTCTAGAGTTCTAGATCTGGTGCCACACATCCACTTTCAAATCAATGTTTTTCGTCTTCTTCGGGACTTTGGCCTTCGACGATTTCAAATATCAGTTTCTCCATGCTATGATTCTCCCAGAGTGTTTTATCCGGATTTCACGATCTGATGGCATGTGTCTTCTCATAGATCGATGACTCCCAACTACATTACCTATTCGGGGTTCGGCGATTTCAAACTTTACTCCTTCGTTTTATCTTGGAGTACTTTCACCCGAAGTTCACAATCTTTCACCACGTACCCTCTGGATCTGACGGTCCTGATTCTCTTCGGTTCTTCAAGTCTTTTGGCTTTAGGAGTTTCAGGCTCCTATGCACTTGTTTCTCCTGGAGTGCTTTCACCCGAACTTCATGGATTTACGCCATGTGTCCATCTGCAAAGGATGATTGCGATCTTATTTGGCCTTCGGGACTTCAGGAGTTTGTCACACTCCTCACTTGGAAACGTCCAAAGTAGTTTTCCCTGAAGTCTCTAATCTATCGACACATATCTCCTATCGGTCGATGAACATGATCTACTTCGGTTCTTCACCCAGATTCCATAGACTTACGCCACTTTTCCTCCTCGACGATGGACAATCCCAAACTACTTCGAGACTTTGGGACTTTAGTAAGTCCACTCTCCTGCGTATGAAAAGCACTAAGGCTCAGGCACCTTGCTTCAATCAGACGGATATTGGTCCTTTGCACTGTGATCCAACGAACACTGTTGTTCCTCCTTCGGAGCTTCTGATCTCTTCTGACTTAGATTATTTTCTAAGTGTTCAAAGGCCTCGACATTTTCTCCTCCTATGGGTTCGTCTCTTGGACTTCATCTGCATGCTTGAAAGTGCTATCTCTTCTAAGCTTGATCCCCTTGAGGATTTTTCCATCCCACGCATTCTTTGCATTTCAAGGATCTTGTCAAACTCAGATCGAAGGTCAACGGTGATCGATGGTTCACAGAAATTGTGGGGCCTCAACATGCGTTCTCTTTATCAAAGAATTTGACCTCCGCAATTTGGAAAGTGCTCGCCCAACTTGGTCTTAACTGGAGTCGTTGATCTTCCAACTCGACAAGATCAACGATGTTGGTAAATTGCGGGCCACAAACTAGTGCATCCGATAATTTCACCTTCGCGCTCCGCAATGATTCCCCACCCTATATCTCCATTCATAGATCAACACTTCACAGTGATTGCGGGGTTCAACCTACGCCATTAGGGGAGTGCTCACTCGACTCTAGTCTAATCCTAGTCATTAATCTTCCATTCCCGACGAGATCAACGACGTAGGTTGATCGCGGCCATGAACTAACATGTCATCTATCAGGTTCTTAAGTCATGGGTAATTCTGGTAACTTGACTATCATCTACCTCCTAGATCTGGTGGTTAAGACGGTTCCTAGGCATCCTCAGATCTAAGCTTCAGAGTTAACTTCAGGACTTCAGGACTTCGGGTATTTTACCTCCCTTACGACAAATTCACTTAGTTCGCCAAACTTGCTAAGTCCAAATGACTCCAGGGTTAATTCCCACATTCTTTCCCCTATCTAATGGTCACAACAGACCGTGGCTCTTTCTGAACAGATTTCATCCGTTCATCTTCCAAACAAAGGGACCTTCCCTTTTTGATACTTCAACCTCATTGTTATTCCTAAGCTTTGTTATCTCTGAAAGGCTAAAGAGATTTGTGCTCTTTCTCTCTTGAACTTAACGCTTGGAAGAATCCTTTCGTGCACCCCTTACGCTCATTTTTCAACTCTTTAACTTAAGGGATCCTCAGTCTCTGCTTGCCTCGTAGATAGCCTGTGCATACGTGCACTATCTCTCCTGAGCTTTAACAAACTCCCTCCTCCAAGGGACTCTGAACAACTAGGAGGGTCAACATGCGTACGTGAAACTGTGCCCAAGATCAACGAACTCACAGTTCGTGGATCTAGCTTAAGCCACCATAGGGTGCAAGCATTTACGAATACAAAACATGCAATATTGTACTTGCTTAAATAAAAAATATAGACAAGAATAAAGAGATACAGTATAACCATTAAGAAAACATACACATCCTTGGGTCATTAACAGTATATCCCATTTTATTTCATAATTACAGCTCAATTTCATACGGTATGAGAATACTTATCTATTACAAGTTGCATCCAACTAACTGACTGTGGGTGTGTGCCTTTCCACCCAACCATAGGCTCAGAGGCATTCATTCTTAGCACTCTGGCCAACCCCGTGCCAAGCCATGATACCACTAGGGAATTTATGCCATCTCTCAGAGAAAACTCTCTCTGTCACAGCGACCCTGCGAGGTTTATCAGATGCTTCCTCAGCCTCAATCTCACATTCGGTCCTTCAGGTCATGTTCTCTGTACTCCCTTTGGGTTCTCGCATCTCCCTTATGAGATTGTGCTCTCGTCTGCTTCCTCTTCTTTTGTTGTGTCCCCATATGTATCTTACCTTCTTTCCTTTGGAAGGTTTATGACCTGTCCTGTTCCTTCTGTTAGAAGGAATCTCAGGTCTGCAGGTCTCTGTGGTACATCGGGCTGACATCCTGCAGCTAGACCATGCTTCCATTCATGGGGGTGGTTGATAATTCAACCATTGGTCCTCTCGTCATTAACTGATTTCTTTCCTCTAGAGATATCATGGCTTGTACTTCAAGGCTTCACCCCCCAACAGTCAGCTATGGGAAGTTTAACAATAATACATTTACATTGTCCACATGCCTTAGCATGGTAATCCTATCTTATGATTAATTACAAGCTGGGGGAAACAAGGTGTTACACCAAATGTGCTTGCACCTTAGGGTTTGAATTCTACCTCTTGGTTGCAATTAGATTAATCTTCAAGCTTAATTACATTTGTTTTTATAAGACTCCATAACCCAATAAAGGCACTAATGTAAGAAGTAGCTCTTTTGTGAATTGGTTAACAAACTCACTCTCTCAACTCTCTCAAGATATCTACTAACTTTACTAACACTAGCATTTTCAAATTCACTAATTTTGTTGCTCTTGTTATAAAAAATTGCTACAGCCACTTGAAAACACTCTAATTTGTTGCATACACTTTTGTAATGGTGGCCCAAGTCATTGAGAAATTGCATCTAACAATTGGATAATGTTCTAGTGGATGTATGCTAAGTTTTCATGGTCAACTGTTGCATTTCAGAGCATTAATTATTGATGTTGTTACAAATCATTTACTATTGTTATATAATTGTTTACTTATGCAAATTTGTATCATCCATTGCAACTCATATTGTCTAGTGTCATAAGATGTTTTTCTTGCATAATTTAGCTTGGAAATTGTTACATATATGTTGCAAAGTGTTCTTGTCTAAGGAAGGTACTCAAATAAATTCACACCTCTTAGCTTTCCTTGACCTAGACCAATCTTTCGGTGATCAAGAAAGGGGGTGACAGGCTTGGCTACAATACTTGTTATTTGATCCCTTTAGGTCATTAGGGAACCCCCCCTTGTGGTGGAACTCTTCCATCAATAAAATGAGGGAATTTATTACTAACGTTACAATGGTAGGGTATTTCATAGTTATGCAATATTTGGGAGTCTTGTGTTGGGGTTTGCATTAGTACAAATTCTGTGATAACATTTTGGCGCCATTTCCAGGGAGAATTGAGTCATTCTCCTCAATGAATTATCTTTGGTAAACTTCATCCTCAAGCACTTATTTTATAAGTTTACCTGGTGAATCCATTGAGGGTATATTCCTCACCTTCCTTTGATTATATTATTTAAAGGATCATCTGGTGACTCCACAAAGTTCAAGGAGGTATACTAACCCTCCTAAGGCATACAAGAGAAGAGTTCCTTGCAACTCACCTGTAATAAAATAATTTTTTGGTAGAAACCTTCCTTTACCTACAATGGCTCAAAATCTTAGTGCATCTAATGTATTCAACCCTTTAGACATGTTTTCTATCCTAGAATACCCTCGATAGATGCATCCTAAGTATGAAAAATGGTTTCCCAAGTTTTATGATAATGATGTGGCTACTGATAGTGAACACATGAGTAACTTTTGGTCTTTCTTCCAACTTAAGACCATGAGTGATGACATTGAATATTTAGTGATGAAACGTTTTTCATCCACTCTTACCGATGATGATAGGAGGTGGTACAACGGTCTCCCTAGCAAGAGTATCAAAACCACTGATTAAATTGAGGAGAAATTCCTTAAAATATGGGGTACTAAAGAAGATCTTAACTTGTTGTTGATGCGGCTTACTGAAATGAAGAATATGGAGAATGAGAGTGTTAAAGGATTTGATGCCAATTTTTAAAATTTTATTCAACAAATACCTAGAAAACATCACCCCAGGAAAGATTACTTTCTCTCCCTCTACATCAAATCATTCTCGGGGTACTTTGGGTACTTTCTCAAGGACAATATTCTAAATACCCTTGAAGAGGCCCAAGAAATGGTTGTGAGAATTGAGGAAAATATTCCATCCTGTAAGGTAGAACATTTTTATGCCTCGAGAGCCAAGGATGAAACCAAACCAAGAACATTACACAATGTTGATCCCACTCAGTATGTTAGTGCTCCATGTGTGCAAAGGATTGAAGAAGCAATAAATGAACTCACTAAGAATCAAACTCTAATGATGAATAAGATCACCAATTTAGAGAGGTCACAAAAAAATCCAATAAACCTCCTTTTAGGGGCCCACCTCAAATATCAAGCCAAACATGGAAACCTAGGGCTCCAAGTGAAGAAAGGGTCCCCGACACTTTAGATAATTCAAATGTGATAAGTCACGAAAAATACACCTGCGGAGATTCACATTGTGAACATGAATGCCCAAGGAGTAATGGGGAACCTGACCGTATGAATGTATTTGATACCATAAAATATATATTTGGCGTGTCTCCCCAAGTGTTCCTCAATATCACACATGAACAACTTGATGATGGAAAAAGAGAAGCAACTAGGAGGGCTAGGATGGAGAACAAAAACAAGATGGATGACGAATCAAGGGAGAAGCTTAAAAAGAAGGTATTACAAGTAGACAAAATATGAATAGGTGTGCCTCAAGCTCCTCCCGGTGACTCTAAACTAGGACCTCCTCTTACTCCCACATTTCCAAAGACTACTGACATAAATGGTTTCTTGGAAAATATCAATGTACCTATACCTATAATAAAGATCATTAAGATTCCTTCGATAAGAATCAAAGTTGAGAAATTATTTAAGGTATAAGGTGAACCCGTAGACCCTCCTATAATGATGAAATCTAACCATTTTGGACCACAATATTTTAACCACCCACATTTCTTCATCTCCTTACAAATGAATAATAAATGATTGAACAATCGTATTCTTGACTTAGGTGCGGGTGAAAATTTCATGGCCTTGAAAGTAATGAGATAATTGGGTTTGGAAGTCACAAGGCCTTACAGAAATGTCTGTGGGATTGAATCTAGGGTCATTCCCACAAATGGTGTAATAGAGAACATGAAGGTACACCTTGATCAATTTCCTAAGATAGTGTTCTTGATGGACATTATGTTCATTGATGTATCATATGTATGGGGAATGCTCTTGTCTAGAAATTTTGTTGCAACATTAGGAGGTACTTTATATATGGATTTGACCTATGCTACTATACTAATGTATGATGAAACAAGTTCCCACCTTCCCACCTTTCCAATGGAAAAGAATCATTCTGATGAAATTGACCTTAACCCTAAGACTAAAGAGTTATCTAAGATTCTCAAGGAATCCCTTCCATATTTTTCCCCATATGAATTACCCTTTGCCTAGGAGGAATATTTGGATGATACAGAGTGATCTAAAAGGGAACCTTACCATAAAAAACTAGACATGTAAAAAGACAAAGAGATTGGATCCATCAAAATATTGAAGAAGGATGATAAGGAGTTGTTGGTTAGATCGAGCCAAAATGATGTTCTTACGAAAGAATCCCACCTCCCTCCCTCAAATAAATATACCAGGGTAATACAAGAAGTAGTTGATCTCAGAAGAGGGGATTACAAACAAGGAGATTTTTTCTTAGAGTGGGATACGAGAAAGGGGTAGCCCGATACACATAAGGATTTTTGGAAATTTTGGCTATGACCCTACAATATTGATAAGAAGTCCATCAAAGTTTCCTACTTCCTATCCATGTTGTGGGCAAGGAGGCATCCACTACTAGTTAGTGGGTTCCTTCTCAATCCCCATCATGGGGAAGATAATTTACTTCTTGAACTACCATATATTATAGTAGGTAGGTTAGGTAAATTGCATCTTGCATTTCATTTGTATATATGTTGCATCATGCATATCATGCTAGTAATAATTGCATCTTCTGTATATATATGTTGCACTTTCGTTTATACATAATGAATACATGTTAGAAAATTTTCACATGATTATTGAATAATGTTTCTTTATCATTTCATAGCTAAGGACATTTTTTCTTTTAGCATGGTTTTGGATTTATCATTGACATTCTATGGATGACATCCATCGACATATACTTCTAAAGGGTGTTTTTGTTCGAAGTGGTTGCAATATTGCAGATATTGGACAACTAGAGATGCTAAGGTTCTTATGTGCTTTATGGTAGTTACATGTCCTCATGTTGGAGCCAGATGTTACCCCCCCCCCCCAACCCCATGTCTAGGGGTAACTGGAAGAGATCATGTCTCAAGGCCCGTAATGGAGAACATGATCTACACCATGATGATGGTGATCAACATGTCCATATATGGTATCCTAACATCCTCCCTTATTTTCCTCCCAACAAAGATCAACCAAGGCTCATCACACTTAAGAAACCCAGAGTATGGAAGATGGTAAGATATTGTCACCACGAGGTATGTTAGTTCTTCTTTTATGCAAAGTGTTTTGCTTAATTTGTCGGGAATGTGGATGAGAATCTTTGTTTGAAGTTGGATAATGGATCATTGGTTTGGGAAATGATTTCAGTTGCCTTGTTTCACCTTGGTGGCTATCTTCTATTCCCTAGTCTCATGAAGTCACTACCTAGGGAAAATGGGTAATATCAAGGGGGCCTCCCAAAGGTAACGTTTCACTCCCAACCATACTTAACACCTTCCATCTTAAATCCTTTCACATATCCTAAACATAAAATATGGTCCATTCTCTCATGAGAATAGGGGTTTAAGGCCAAGAGGTTGTTTTGTAGCTACTATAAAAGAATAAGAAAATTATGTTAGAAATGAAAGTGAACATAGCAAAGTAGGGAAACCAAAATCCGATGTAACTTGATCTCTACTCTTTCTGTGTGTTAAGAACCTGAATATATCTAAAAATATAATCACCACAAATATTGAATACATAATAGATCCATAGAGAAATATAGAAGAACAATATGCAAAAACTCTTTTATTACTATCAAACCCTTGAGGTAGGGCAACACCATACAATGGATCCTATTATGGAAGGAATCCTCTCCTGGTCACTTGCCTCTTCGAGAGGGCATCATCATATTGAGCTACCGCTCCAAATACAATATTCTATTCATATCTCATTACATTTATTGAACCTCTTTATATAGTGCTACCATCACCTAAGGACATTCTAGAGGAGGAATCTTCTAGAAGTAGAACCTTCTAAGAATTCCCCTTACATTTATTATATCTAACTACCCATTTATTATATCTAACTACCATAGTGGGCCTTATTTAATAATATAGTGGACCTAGTCCACCTTGCATTAAATGGCCTCCACTATTATCACTATGGGCCCTCTGGGCCCCCACTACTACCTCTCTAGATGCATAACATTTCATCCCCCTTATGAAAGCGTTTTCCTCAACGCTTGATGTACAACCATATACCAGGGTCCTATGGATACTTGTGGACCATAATGTTGAATAAGACTGGAGAACCAAGGTCCCATGTAGAAAGGAAAACCACCATGCTAAAGTAATCCAAGCACCATTGTAAGCTTGGGTCCCATGTCCAAGTGCTCATGTGAACTCCCCGTGGAAGATTTTGGAACCCAATAACCAACTCAAAATGATGCTCCAAAGACCGACACCTGTCATGTGGATCCAAATAAGAAGATCCATCCACATAGTGGAAAAGGGTCATAACAGAATCTGGAAGGAATAATACCACTGTATAATATGCAGGATGGACACTGGTAATAATCATTGGCTCTCGATTTGTCACATTGATGCTCTCTACAGATGGTGGATGAGTCATCAAATAAAATATGAAAGTGGTTGTTATCCCAGAAATGACAACTATCCATATACCAATCATCACAATCAGCATCAAAATCATACCAATCATATATTTCTTGATTATATTCATCCATAATGTCTACCATAAGAAATCTCTCTTGCATTCTATCCAATGAATCTTGAATACTACGAAGACTATCATTGAGGCCATCTGCAAGGACATGCAATCTAGCATCCAATGTGTCATACAATTGGGATTTGAATGCTTCAGTAATTTGTAGAATTTATTTTAGGTTTGGAGAAGAAATAGACATATGAGCACCCTATGAACTCTTTATTCCCTCATCTGTCATGAAAAAACCCAAAAAATAGACCAATAAGTTACGACAGAAAATCACGGTTTTTTCTGGAAAAACGCTAAAAAACTGTTGAATTTAAAATGCTCATAACTTCACTTCCCGGACTCCATTTCGGCTGATTTATTTTTTGAAATTGGGTGAAATTGTGAGAGAAACTTAGATCTTTAATTTATTTGGACAAATTAAGCCTCCGGCTGCTATAGAAATAAATAAAAAATCGTGCCGCCGTTTGCGGAAAAAACCCTGAAAATTGCAGATTTTAAAACTTCAATATCTTGACTTCCCGGACTCCATTTCAGATTTTTTTTTCAACTTGGGTGTTTTTCTGAGAAGAATTCAGATCTACAACCTATTTCTGCAATTTTTTTACAGAAATATACTGAAATTTTCTAGAATTCCATGGCCCTATTGTTTNGCCTATGAAAGCGTTTCCCTCAACGCTTGATGTACAACCATATACTAGGGTCCCATCGATAATTGTGGACCATAATGCTAAAGAAGACTGGAGAACCAAGGTCCCATGTAGAAAGGAAAGCCACCATGTTGAAGTAGTCCAACCGCCATTGTAAACCAAGGTCCCATGTCCAATTTATTATGTGAACCCCACATGGAAGATATCGACACTCAATAATCAACTGAAAATGATGGTTCCAATACTGACACCTATCATGTGGATCCAAATAAGACTGTCCATCCACATAGTGGGAGATGATCAAAGATGAATATGAAAGGAACAATACCATTGTAGAATATGCAGGCTAGACACTGGTAACTAGCTCCTGATGTGGGACATTGATGTTCTCTACAGAAGGTGGAGTAGAGTTATCAAATAAAATATCAAAGTGGTTGTCATCAAAGAAACGAAAACTATCCATATACCAATCATTGCAATCGGACTCAAAATCATACCAAGCATATATTTCTTGATTATATTCAGCTCTGAGGTCCACCATAAGAAACCTCTGTTGCATGTTATCCAAAGAATCTTGAATACCACGAAAACTATCATTGAGGCCATCTACAAAGCCATCCAATCTATCAAACAATTGGGCTTTGAATGCTTCAGTAATCTGTAGAATTTCTTTGAGCGTTTGAGAAGAAATATCCATCTAAGCAACTTATGAAAATTTATGAACTCTACATTCCCGCCGCCGTCATGAAAAAACCCAAAAAATAGAACAATAAGTTACGACAGAAAATCGTTGTTTTTTTTGGAAAACCCTAAAAAAATGTTGAATTTAAAATGCTCATAACTTCACTTTCCGGACTCCATTTCGGCTGATATGTTTTTTGAAATTGGGTGAAATTGTGAGAGGAACTCAGATCTGTAATTATTTTGGACCAATTCAGCCTCCAGCTGCTACAAAAATAAAATAAAAATCGCGCCGTCATCCATGGTAAAAACCCTGAAAAATTGCAGAAAACTTCAAAATCTTGACTTCCCAGACTCCATTTCAGACGATTGTTTTTTTCAACTTGGGTGTTTTTCTGAGACGAACTCAAATATATAGCCTGTTTCTACAAATTTTTCACAGAAATATACCAAAAATTTCTAGAATGTTGCGGCCCTCCTTTTTCTTCTCTGAAAAAAAAAATCTGCAAAAATAAAAAATATTTGCCCACAATGTCTGCCAAGGAAAGTTCTCTGATACCACTTGTTAAGAACCTAAATAGATATACAAATATAATCACCACAAATACTGAAGACACAATATATCCACAAAACAAGATAGAAGAAACCACACTTTATTATTACCAAACCCTTGAGGTAGGGCAACACCATACACTGTATCCTATTATGGAAGGGATCCTCTCATGTTCACTTGCCTCTTCGAGGGGGCATCCTCCTATTGAGATTTAGCTCCAAACGCAATAATTCTCTTCATAACCCATTACATTTCTTGAAGCCCTTTATATAGTTCTACCATCACCTAATAACATTCTAGAGGAGGAATCTTCTAGAAGTAGAACCTTCTAAGAAATCCTCTTACATTTATTATATATAACTACCCATTTATTGTATCTAGCTACCATAATGGACCTTATTTAATAATATAGTGGACCTAGTCCACCTTACATTGAATGGCCTCCACTATCATCACTATGGGCCCTCTAGGCCCCCCCACTACCTCTCTAGCTACCTTATAGGTAAGAACAAGGAGGACAAGAATAATAATCCACAATCTGATAAATCTAGGACACAAACCACTGATGAGAAAGATAAACATAAACCTCGTTACCCCTACCTTATTTTTGGTGACAATAATTACACAAAATATTGTCCAAGACATGCCGAGGTTACTAAGTTCCTCCAAGGGAGAGGAAAACCTCCTACACCTATTGTTTTGTCACAACCTTTCCCTTCTCATCAACAAGCCTAACTGGTCACTCATGACCAAACTTCTCCTTCTACCTCGTCTTATGTACTTATGTGTACTGGTGATTCAAAAAAGAATGAAGTTGCAATCACAACTCGAGCCAAGGATTACTCTCCGTCAAAAGAGAAAGTTGATGATATACCACCTTCGTTGGTTCAACCTTCTCCCTCAACTTCACCTCCCAACAGTCCTCTTCATCTCAAAAGACCAGGTCTCAATACATTCATTCACCCTCCTCCCAAGGGTGTTGTTCGAAAGTCTACATTCAACCCTCATGCTCATGATGCACAAAACTACAGTATTGTAGAAGATCTTGCTCAAGAACCCTCCGCGATGTCATCTCTCGAAGTCCTTCAAAGTTGTCTTTCTCAACGAAAGGCACTATTAAAATCCATTGGTGGAATTGACCCCACGGATACTAATATCATAATATTTGACTTGGAAGATCATGTTCCAAGGCTTCCTCCTCAGTTAGAATTTTATATCCAAGTTGTTGTTGAAAACAAGAATATCTGTAGAACTGTTATTAATGAAGGAGCCTCTACTTGCGTCATGTCTGTCACTTGTTGGAAATCCATTGGCTCTCCTACTATCACTGAATCACACAATACACTTAAGGCCTTCAATGGTACAGGATTTAAACCCTACGGTGTTCTTCCCTCGTTGTCTATTATGTTGGAAGGTAAATCGGTCAATGTTGAGGTTGCAGTCTTCGATGCACCCCTTGATTATAACCTTTTACTTGGTTGTAGCTAGATCGATTCCATGCACGCATTTGTGTCTACCCTTTTCCATGTGTTACATTTCCTACACCAAGGAAAGGTCGTTACCATTGACCAACTGGCCTTCTTTAATTCTGATTCCTGTACTAGCAATGTTCCCTTCATTTCAAAGACACCCCCTGGTTACAAGAATGTCAGAGTGGGTCTTTTGAAAGATTCTACTTTGATGGGTACATTTGCAATCCCACCACCCAATATTTCTCCCCCTTTTGTTTCCTCTATTAACATGATATCCACCATTGTTCATGAAACCCCTGAGTCATATGACCCATGGGTAGTACCTAACCCTGGTGATCACCTCCATTATGGAAACGAAATTCCTTTAAGTTCGGTCGAATCTGCTTACCAAAATATTCAATCGAGAATCCCTTCCTCTCCTTCTCTCTGTGATTCATCTCCTGATCCATTTCACGTGATTTTTCCTACAGATGAGATGATCATGTCATTCATGTCTATGGAAAACACTCCATGGGATGATGGGCATCATCACTCCATTCTCTTCCTAGAACGTGACACCATCGAGAGTTACCAATGGATTTCGACTCCGTCGACCATTGTTATTATTTACTCAGTTCGTGAGTCATCACATGATGTTTTGTATGAAGGGAACTTGAGAAAAATTTCACCTACCATCCCTCTCGACATATCCATTAAACCCGGAGTCATGGAGAACATTCATATCAGAGCCTCGTGTTCTACTAATGAGGTCCACACGTATAAATCTCTTTTCCAATAATTTCGCGACATTTTTGCTTGGAGTTATGAAGAGATTCCAGGTATTGAGCCTGATATCATTGTACATGAGATTAAGACATACCCGGATGCTAAACCCGTTCAACAAAGAATTCTCCCAGTGCACCCATGCAAAGTTGCTGCTATCAAGCTTGAAGTTGAAAATCTTCTTAAATCCGACTTTATTTATCCCATGGATTTGACTGATTGGGTATCCAATCTAGTTCCGGTGAATAAGAAAAAAGGTACCATCCGCGTCTATGTAGATTATAGAGACATAAATAAGTCTTGTCCTAAGGACAATTACCCAACCCATTTCGTTGTCCATATCGTCGAAAACTGTGTCGACAGCGAAATCTTCTCTTTAATGGATGGTTTCTCCGGCTATAATCAAATTAATATTTTACCCGTGGACCAACACAAGACTGCTTTCATTTGCCCTTAGGGAACCTTCTCTTATCAGAAATTACCATTTGGTCTCAAGAATTCTGGCACAACTTTTCAGTGTGCTATGTCTTATGATTTCCATGATATTAAGCACATTGTGCAACCCTATCTTGATGATCTACTAACGCATTGCATGCATTGTCAAGATCACCCGACACATTTGAGGGCCATTTTTGTACATTGTCGTTATTATCATATCCGCTTAAACCCACATAAATGCATTTTTTGTGTGGAGTCTGACCATTTTCTTGGTTTTATTGTGTCGATACACGATATTCGAGTAGACCCTTTGAAGTTTGAGGCTATCCTTAATATACCTCCTCCTTCCACTTTACACCAGCTCTAGAGTTTGCAAAAGAAGGAAAAAATTTTGCGTCGTTTCATCCCAAATTACGATGAACTAACGAAAGGATTCACTCAGCTAATTAAGAAATGTTATGAGTTTCTATGGGAAGATACTGCTAACAAAGCCTTCGAAGCTTTGAAACTTGCCTTAACCCGTACACCATTACTGTTTCCCCCTAACTATAGCCAGGATTACTTCCTCTATTTAGTTGCTTCGGACTCTACCATTTCCATGGTATTAGTCCAAGAGGATGACTCACATGACAAACATGTGATATACTATTTGAGTCGGAGTCTTATGGCCACCGAGACCAAATACCTGCACGTGGAGAAACTAGCCTTGGCAACTGTTCAAGTTGTCCAACATTTTTGTCATTATATCCTATTACGCAGAACCACTATTATTTCTGATTGCAACCCTATGCAACACATCCTTACGCAACAATTTATAGGGGTAAAGTACTCCAAATGGATAATGATTCTCCAGGATTTTGACTTAGAGTTTGAACATGCTAAGTCTAAGAAATCTTTGGTTTTCTCCGAACTTATATGTGACCTTCTGTTGGGGCTCATAAATGTCATATTTTCATCCATCTTTCCCTTCATCATTCTTCACATTTCATCGCCCCATTAACCTTTCACGATATCATTTCCATAAATACATTTGGGTTTCACCTTATTATTCTCCACTTTATTCATTTTAGTATTTAAAAT
>JASDQU010738110.1:49994-60963 GCA_032191745.1 Picea mariana
GCACTTAAAACGGACTTTAGATGTGAGAGTTATGCCCTTTTTAAAAAAGGCATAAATGGTAACCAAAGTCCGTTTTAAGTGCCGTTTTTTTAAAACCGCATAACTTATCGAGATATTTCCATTCATATCATCAATTTAATTTTTTAAATCCATATTATCTTCATATTTAATATGTCTTCTACAAGTAATCTTTTACTTACCAACATCAACTACTTCCAATGGAAATCCGATATGGAGGATTTATTAAGAATTAAAGGCTTGTACTAGATTACCTTGGAAAAGGAAACAACACCCACTGATGCTGATAAGAAAGACAAATTGGATAATAGGAATGATGAAGCACGTGGATTAATCAGAATGTCCATCTCTCCTGATTTAAGGTCCCACCTTCAAAAAATTGATAAACCCAAAGAAGCTTGGGAAAATATTGAATCTGTGTTTGGTAAACACAAGATTTCGAGCATAGCAGTTAGAAAATCAAGTACTAAATTTAAGTCCAAGTGATTTTTCTTGCATTGAAGACTATGTATCTAAGTTTAAAACACTGAAAACTTTATGTGAAGAATGTAAGATAAAGATAGACGAAGATCGTTGCATCTATCTTAATCTTTCTAAGCTAGGTAGTGCATATTCTGTGTTTGTATCTACCTTTTATGCCATGCAAGAGGCTCTAGGGATAGATTATCAAAAGCTCACTCTTGAGAAATTTTGTGATGCTTTTATTAGAGAGCAAGATAAGCTAGTACAACTTGGAGTGATCAGCACTGCAGGTACCTCCAACAAAGCCTTAGTTTTCCATCAGAAAGATAAACCCAAGAATTCCAAGAAGCAACATCCTCGTCACAACAACAAGCAATATAAGGGTCCCAAACCCACTTAGATAGCTTCCGCTCCTAATGGTGATAAAGGAGAAAAATATAAAAGTAAGAAGACTGACAGACATTGCAACTTTTGTGATAAAGATCGCCATGATGAGTCCAAATGTTTCAAGAAGATGACAACTTTGGAAGCAATGATGAAGAAGCACAACATCAGTATTTATTCTACTTCTTATTCTTCTCATGGAAATGCACTTTCAGCTTCTGGTTTCTCCTTTAATACAACTTCTACTTCTACTTCTAATGAGTGGCTTATTGATTCCAGAGCATCTTATCATATGGCTAAGGATAGAGACATATTTTCTACTCTAAATGAATGTAACACCAAGAAAATATTTGTTGGTGATGATAGATCTCTTAGTGTTGAAGGATATGGAACAATTCAAGTAGAAAATGGTCATTTCAAGGATGTATTATGTGTTCCAAGTCTTTCTTTTAACCTTCTATCAGTATATCAAATCACTCATTCAGGTGAAGGTAAAACCGTAGAATTTTCACCTCACCAAGTTGTAATCAAGGATCTAAAATATACTAAGCATGTTATTGCAACTGGAATTGTTGATGATATTACCAGGTTGTACAAGTTTGACAACTTTGGGTCATCATCTTTTTCATCAGTTTTTGTTGCTCATAGAGATGACTTGAGCAAACTTTGGCATGAGCAGTTTGGTCATCTAAACTATCTCTCATTGCAATAACTATGTAATCAACAGATGGTGATTGTTGTTCCTCTTGTTTCATGTAGAAATGGTGTTTGTGCCGGTTGTTTTCTCGACAAACATCATCGGGATAGTTTTGACAAACGTGCCTCTTGGCACACCTCGGGTCCTTTGCATCTTGTTCACAGTGATTTGTGTGGTCCACTTTCTTCTCCTTCTTTTTTTGGGTGCAAGTATTTCTTAAATTTCATTGATGACTTTTCCAGACGTACTCGGGTTTACTTCTTAAAACTTAAGAGCGAAGTTTTTGACAAGTTTTTGGCCTACAAGGCCCTTGCAGAAAATCAAATTGGACATCAAATTCAAAGTTTAAGAACAGATAATGGAGGCGAATATGTGAACAATAATTTTACAAGTTACTACACTACACATGGCATCCAAATGCAACACACTGTTCCATATACACCACAACAAAATGGTGTTGTTGAGAGAAAGAATCACACATTAAAAGAAATTGCTAATTGTATGATCCAATCTAAGGGATTAAGTCTAAAGTATTGGGCATAAGCCATCAACTGTGAAAATTACATAGTAAATCACACTCCCACAAAGGCTCTTAAAAATATAACACCGGAAGAAGCTTGGACTAAAATTAAGCCAGATGTAAGTCACTTCCGTGTGTTTGGCAGTTTAGCATGGGCTCACATTCCTGATGAGAAAATGAAAGCATTGCACCCTAAAAGTGAGAAGTGTATATTTGTTGGTTATTCTGAAGATGTTAAAGGTTATAGACTTCTTAAAACACATTGTAATGAAATTATTATTAGAAGAGATGTTAAATTTGATGAAAACCTCTTGGCCTGCGAGCCTAATTCAACGTTTGTGCCTTCTTTGGCCTACAAGCATAATTCGATGGTTGTGCCTTCTTCGGCCTGTGAGTCATCTTTAGTGTTTGTGCCTTCTTCTATTCTGGTTTCTTCTTCAGATGATGACGGTGAGGATGAAAATACACCTCCGCCTGCTCACCTTCCTCTTGATGAGTCCTTTGAACCTGAACCAGCACCAGCTCCACCACTTCCTAGATGGATCTGTTCAACATGAGAAGCATATGATGATCTTATCGATGATCCTTCTGATCACCTTCGGACACATTCATAGTTCCAGCGAGCCTCTTCTCTTTTGGATCAAGTTTAAGAAACTCATGATCCATAGACATTTGCAAAAGCTTCAGGTCATCCAAATTGGGACACAATAATGAATGAAGAGTATTATTCTTTAATGAAAAACGATACTTGGGATCTTGTACCTCTTCCAAAAGGAAGAAAACTTGCCAAATGTAAATGGGTCTATAGAACTAAGTATGCATCATATGGAAGTGTTGAAAAACACAAGGCTCGGTTAGTTTCCAAAGGATTTTCCCAAGTTGAGGGAATTGACTATAATGAAACCTTTACCCCTATAGACAAAATGAATTCCATCCGACTTGTTCTTTCCATTGTTGCCTCACATAAATGGGAGGTCCATTAGATGGATGTTAAATCCGCCTTCTTGCACAGAGATTTGCAAGAAGAAATCTACATGGAAGAACCTCCTGGCTATGTCCATAATGACTCTAGCCTTGTTTTTCACCTTAAGAAATCTCTTTATGGTCTCAAGCAAGCTCCTTGAGCTTGGTATGTGAAAATGGACATCTTTCTTATTGCCACTGGATTCTCTAGATGACATTTTGATCCTAATGTCTATACTAAGAAAGTAGGAATCCATCTCATAATCCTTGTCAAAATTTTTATAGAGAAAATAAAATGATGACTCATTTGAGACATTTCATGACTAGTCACAAACACTAACTTCCACATGATATATCTCAAAAAAATATAATGAAACAAAACCTAGAATGTTTACCACATGTTCTTCAATATCTTTCCTCAGTCTCCTCATTTTTTTTTTGTTTTAAACGTTACCAAAAACAATTATAGTGAAACTTCCAAGATGACTTGCTTGAAGCAAAAAATCCTAGGATCGATGCTTTGATACCAAATGTTATGAATCGACGCCTTGAGAATGATAAAAACTCAATGAATAATAGTCCCCTTTAAGGGAGAAATCTCATTTTATAATGTATTCAATGTACAAGATGAGGTAATATGATCCTAAGAATAGGTCTCCTAGGTGTGTGTGTAAGAGAGAGAGAGAGAGAGAGAGAGAGAGAGAGAGAGAGAGAGAGAAATGGTACAAAAAAAGGTTCTAGATTGTTAGGATATTTAGACACTTAAGAGTTAGTTAAGATCTACTTGTTCTAATGTGTCGTTAGGTAAAAGTGTGTTTTGTAGTGTGTTTCTTTAGTATGCATTAGTATTCATTTGCAGTTAATAAATCTGACGGTCACGATATGTTCCCGACATAGAGTGATATGACGGTTCATATTCTCCTCGATCTTAATGACCATTGATCCATGGATTAACACTTGATTGCTCCATGATCTCTATTTAAAGAGCATGGAGGGACATTTGCTGATGATCGATTGTGAGAAAATCTCTTGTAAAATATCTCTGTAATCTTTTTCTTTTGCATTAATAAACTACTCCAAGTGGTCGCGTTGGCTGGGGTTGTGGATGCTTCCCCATAGAGGTTTTACCACGTCAAAAAATCGATGTGTTGATATTTGATTTGGTTGTGTGAGTGGTTAATTAAGGTGTTCATCCTTTTTTGGAATACATGTGTTGTTGAACATGGTATCAGATCCTGTTTGAAGACCCGCTGCTGTTGTAGATCGAAATCGTGAAGCCAAGTTGCCTCATCTCCATTTTTTGTCATTTTCGTACATTTATGTGCTAAGAGCACCATTCCATTGCATCCAAAGAGATCGTTTCAGTTAGGAACACTTTTCTTTTCACTCAAAAAGGCTTATGTTTGCCCAAGATACAACCATTTCAGTCAGATCTGAAGTGAAATTTTTTTCTTGTGTGAAAATAGTTTTTTTTAGCACGCTCTCCAAGGCCGTCTTCCACAACAACAACAACAACTACAAAAAAAACACCCCCAATCCTATTGCTAAACAATACAATATGTTTTGCTAGACCATTTGGTTAAAAGTTTCCTTATTAAGTAAGAGGTCTTGAGTTCAGGTCTCTCTTTTTGTTACTTTTTTTGAAAAAGTTCATGCTAAAATTGTAAAGTGTATTTCACTTCAAGTATGAAAGTGAATCACTATAAGTAGCTTTAATATTTTATTTTAGAGTTATTTATTTTGTATGCAATTTTTCTTTTATAAAGCAACTTCATTGTAAAAGTGATCCCCACTTATCTTTATAAAAGTGGGTCACTTCATAAAGCAACTTACACCACCACGTGGTCCCTTGGTTACTGTTTATGCCTTTTTTAAAAAGGGCATAACTCTCACATCCAAAGTCCGTTTTCAGTGCCGTTTTTTTTTAAACCGCCTAATTTTTAGAGATATTTCCATCCAGATCATCAGTTTTAGTTTTTAAATCCATCTTATCTGCATCTTTAATATGGATTCTACAAGTAATCTCTTGCTTACCAGCACCAACTACTTCCAATGGAAATCCCATTTGGAGGATTTATTAAGAAGTAAAGGCTTGTACCAGATTACCTTGGGCAAGGAAACAACACCCACTGATGTTGATAAGAAAGTCAAATGGGATAATAGGAATGATGAAGCACGTGGATTAATCAGAATGTCCATCTCTCCTGATTTAAGGTTCCACATTCAATCAATTGATCAACCCAAAAAAGCTTTGGAAAAGATTGAATTTGTGTTTGGTAAACACAATATTATTCGAGCACAATAGTTAGAAAATAAAGTACCGACTTTAAGCCCAAATGATTTTATTGCATTGAATACTATCTATCTAAGTTTAAAACACCCAGAACTTTATGTGAATAATGTAAGATAAAGATAGAAGAAGATCGTTGCATCTATCTTATTCTTTCTAAGCTAGGTAGTGCATATTATATGTTTGTATATACCTTTTATTCCATGCAAGAGGCTCTAGGGACAACTTATAAAAAACTGAGTCTTGAGAACTTTTCTGATGATTTTATTAGAGAGCAAGATAATCTTGTACAACTTGGAGTGATTAGCATTGTAGGTACCTCCAACAAAGCCTTATTTGTCCATCAAAAAGATAAACCCAAGAATCCTAAGAAGCAACACACTTGCCACAACAAAAAGAAATATAAGGGTCACAAACCCACTCACACAACTTCCGCTCCTAATGGTGACAAAGGAGAAAAATATAAAAGTAAGAAGACTGACAGGCATTGCAACTTTTGTGATAAACATGGTTATGATGAGTCCAAATGTTTCAAGAAGATGGCATCTTTAGAAGCAACAAGGAAGAATCACAACATCAATATTGATTTTACTTCTTCTTCTTCTTCTCATGGACATGCACTTTCTGCTTCTGGTTTCTCCTTCAATATAAATTCTACTTCTTCTCCTAATGAGTGGCTTATTGATTCTGGAGCATCTTATCATATGGCTAAGGATAGAGACATTTTTCTACTCTAAATGAATGTAAAACCAAGAAAATATTTGTTAGTGATGATAGATACCTTAGTGTTGAAGGATCTGGAACAGTTCAAGTAGAAAAAAATCATTTCAATGATGTATTATGTGTTCCAAGTCTTTCTTGTAACCTTCTATCAATATATGAAATCACTCATTCAGGTGAAGGTAGAACCGTAGAGTTTTCACCTCACCAAGTTGTAAATAAGGATCTAAAATATCCTAAGTATGTTCTTGCAACTGGAATTGCTGATGATATTACCAGGTTGTACAAGTTTGACAACTTTGGGTCATCATATTTTTCATTAGTTTTTTTTTCTCATAGGGATGACTTGAGAAAAGTTTGGCATGAGCGGTTTGGTCATCTAAACTATCGCTCATTTCAACAACTATGTAATCAACAAATGGTGACTAGTCTTCCTCTTGTTTCATGCAGAGATGGTGTTTGTGTCAGTTGTGTTCTTGGAAAACATCATCAAGATAGTTTTGACAAACGCGCCTCTTGACACGCCTCAGGCCTTTTTTATCTTGTTCACAGTGATTTGTGTGGTCCACTTTATTCTCCTTCTTTTTATGGGTCCAAGTATTTCTTAACTTTAATTGATGACTTTTCCAGACATACTTGGGTTTACTTCTTAAAACTTAAGAGAGAAGTTTTTGACAAGTTTTTTCCCTACAAGGCCCTTGTAGAAAAGTAATATGGACATCAAGTTCAAAATTTAAGAACAGATAATGGAGTTGAATATGTGAACAATAATTTTAAAAGTTACTGCACTACATAGGGAATCCAAATGCAACACATTGTTCCATATACACGACAAAAAAATGGTGTTTCTGAGAGAAAGAACCAGACATTAAAATAAATGGCTAATTATATGATCCAATCTAAGGGATTAAGTCTAAAGTATTGTGTGGAAGCAATCAATTGCGAAAATTACATAGTAAATCACACTCCCTTCTTTCTTGCAATGCTTGCAAGAGAGATTCTGTTCCTTCACTGTCGTTGATTTTTCTTTCTTCCCATTCCCTTTTTCTTTTCCTTCTTTCTTTGAATATGATTCCCATGATACACCAACTCTATTTTTCCTTGCTTCAATATATGTTTCTTGAACAAAAACCTCATCAAGATTAGTAGGTACAAACATCAATACAATATTATGAATATGTGCAAGCAAACCTCCTATATACTTCATAAGAGTTTCTTGTGTATGTAATGGAATATTTAACATCAAATCCATCTTACAAAATCCATTTGTGTATTCTTGCACCGATTGTTCTTTTCTTAATTTAAGACTTTTCCATTCAATTAAATCCTTCTCCTTATACCCCAAAGGATAGAACTATTTTCTAAGTGCAAAAATAAAATCTTTCCATGATGGAAATGCATTACCAATTTGTTGAGTACCATGTTGCAACTTACTCTGCCACTAGATGAGTGATGTGCTTGCAAGACGAAGTGAAGCCAATTTGATATTGGTTGCATCATCATTGATTTGTTTCACACTAAAATATAACTCCATCTGTCTGACCCAGTTAGCAAGCTTCTCAACATTGAATTCTCCATTATACACGGGAAACTCAAATTTCACATCAAGTTTAAGTAATGGCATGTCAAGCTTATGTGTATGGGAATGTTTTCTTGTAGAAGTAGGATTTGAACTTGTACTTGAAGAAGAAGAAGAAGATGGAGATGAAGGAGGTGAAGGAGGAGGTGAAGGAGGGTCTTTTTCTTCTTCACTTTTGTATTTATTTGAAGATTCCCCTTGAATAGGTCTCTTCTGTTCCAATTAATCATCATATAATACTTCTACCATATCTGACAGGGAAAATAAAGTTATTTGAAACTCTCTTTCTTTTTGAGAAAGTCCTTATTCTGATGCCATCTTATCACTTTGAGATGTCCTCTTTCTTGATCAAATCTCAGGATATCCTTCTACAAGATCTCCTTCACCATGACTTAAATTTTCCCTTGTGATCATGCATACTAAAAAAAAAACCAACTGTCAACCTGCTCTATTACCACTTGATCCGAAATGATCTTTTAAACGAATTGGTTAAGTATTTTGCATGGATAATTTTACCAGTTAAAACGTAATAAGAAAGAGAAGAAGATTAAGAATAGAATTTGCAGCACATAAGAATTAAAAACAACAAACCATAAGCAGATTCAAGACACCATAAGTTGATAATGGAGTTCGACAACTTTGCCTGCCTCTCTAGGCCTTTGTCCCAGTGGGGAAGGCTTATTTATTAATATTCAATGCTCAAAATGTACATAAAAAGCTCAAAATGTACATAAAAATTACATCAATTGGATCTCTAATTGAATCTGCTATGTTCTTCTCTGTCTTGGAAACCCAATGCAATAGACGAAATAAAAAAAGGTTGAGTGTAGCTCAAAAAAATGGCCTCCAAATCTCAGCTACTCTCCTGGCTTCCCTGCATAAAAATGGCTTGGACTTCACAAATTCTTCATCATTCTCCTATTATGAAAATGTACATGGATGTAAATGGACCTAGTTTATATATAATTTTAGTTGGGGGTCATATCCCAACTTCTTACCAAGATCTGGCCTCAATCTGGGCTCCAGATCCTCCAAAAATGGGAAAAATCCATTAAAATCGGGCCTAAAATCATGAAAAATCCAACTATATAGTTTTAAAACCACTTTTAGTAGAATATTGGGCATGCTCCCCTTTTCCTTCGACTTCTAGTTGCATGGAAAGCCATGTGGCTGGGCGCTAAGGCCAAATGGAACCCATGGTTTTTGGCCCATGGTCCTCTGCTTTGGGTCATGTGGAAGGTTTACCATGGTCCAGTGCCTTGGTCAACGACCTAGGCCTACCAACTGGGCTCTTATTCTTATACACTGTTGCATATCACTTTATATAAGGTTTTTCCATATGTAATACCAAGTAACAATCCACCCTAGTGGCTAACGCATGGTGGCCGTTGCTTGCCCAAGAGGTCAGGAGGTCGATCCACCGAAAGGCCAAACAAATTTTGACTCGACCTTTATTGACCTAATATAGGGTTCCACATGGCACCTTGTGATTGGGCCAAGTGTCACGCTTTGATTGGATCGTACAACCCAGTCAGTTGCATAGTCATTGACCCAATCAGTCGCCAACTTAGCTGCATAGTCAACCTGTACTACCACGTGTCACCTCCTCAACCTGCCACTTCACTGCCACGTCATTACCACACATCCTTCTATACTACCACATGTCTACACTAGGTTCTACCACGTCACTATATGTACTTCCACATCAACGTCCGTACAATCCTGTCATCCACCACATCATCACCCGAAAATGCCAAATATGCATGCCACGTGTCATCCTCTGGTGCTTCCACGTCAACATGCTGGTATCATCTTCCATGTCATGCTGACGTGCTATTGACTTCAGAAGTACAAACTGTTTACTTTGACTTTGACTTTTTTCTTGTTTGGGAAAAACTTTAGATCATAATATCTTTCGTATATAGAGTCAATTTTAGAAAAAGAATATATTGTCGGAATCGAAACGACGAGCACTACGCATTGGCGCTAGTTTCATCTAAATCTGATAAGTTTTAATTTTTGGCCTTTTTGGATCCATTTGGATCAACAAATCTAGAGAGGGTAGTGCAACAGTTTCCATGGTGTAATCTCAACATTTTTGTTAGCTCTCTTGCACACTTCCCTTGGTAAAGGATGCTTCTATTGGTAGAGGTACACTCTGTTGATATTGTATTGTTGTCGTAACAATATTGGTGTTTTTGGTTAGGGTTTATTTGTTGGTTCTAGTGGAATTGATGTAATATATCTAAGAAAATATTATTGTGCTTAGGGGTGGCATGTGTAAGTGCCTATGGTTGGGTGACAATGGTGTGGCATTGTCTATGGTTAAACAAGCATTACAAAAACTTTAACATGGAATCATAGATAGTTTCCTTCGAAACATTCTAACCACTATAAGGAAGATCGTCAGTTTCCCCTTTTGTCAATCATGTTGAGCACTTACAAAACCCACCAAAAGGGTCACCTAGGGAGGGCACATCTTTTCCCCATATAAGATCTCCAAAATTTCGAAGTTGAAAAATTAGGGTTTCCTCATAAAACCCTAGGTCAAGGAGTTTGTCATCTAGAGGATGAAGTTGGAGCATATCCTTGAAGAAAGGAGGTCTCCTTGACATAGCGCACTCACTGGTAAGTCAAAAATTTCACTTTTTCAAAGTTTCATTTTTTGTCATATTCCTAGATCCTGGGGCAAAATGACTTCCAACACTAATCTTGATGAGAAGCTTGAGGGTGTTGATAAATTCCAAGCATGGAAATATTGAGTGATGCTCATTCTATAGGAAAATGATCTAGAAGGCTTCATTGAAGAAGAATTTCAAGAGCCAGAGGGAAATGAGGCTAAGGCAAAGTACAAGAAGAATCTGGTTAAGGAAAAGAGGATCATTGCAAATTCTATCGAGGATCACTTGATCACTCATGTCTCATCATTGAATACTCCAAAAAAAATGTTTGATTCCTTATCCTAATTATATGAAGGCAAGAATATCAACCTAAAGATGACATTGAGGACACAACTGAATAATGTGAATATGTGGAATTCAGAAACCATTCAATCCTACTTCACAAGGCTGTCTCAAATAAAAGAAAAACTTGAATCCAATGGAGACACAATTGAAGAATTTGATCTAGTAATGACTACATTGAATGGTGTCCCAAATTCATGGGAATCATTTATTCAGGGAATCTATTCCAGAAGAAAACTAACAAAGTTCAACAGTCTATGGGAAGATTTTACTCAAGAAGAAGCTAGTCTGACAACAAGAGAAGAAAAGTTGGGCAATGATGATCAAGCATTAGAAGCACATGCAAGAAAAGGAAAGAGAAGGAAAGAGGATC
>JASDQU010738110.1:62494-101721 GCA_032191745.1 Picea mariana
AAATGGTACAAAAAAAGGTTCTAGATTGTTAGGATATTTAGACACTTAAGAGTTAGTTAAGATCTACTTGTTCTAATGTGTCGTTAGTTAAAAGTGTGTTTTGTAGTGTGTTTCTTTATTATGCATTAGTATTCATTTGTAGTTAAGAAATCCGACGGTCATGATATGTTCTCGACATAAAGTGATCTGACGGTTCATATTCTCCTCGATCTTAACGGCCATTGATCCATGGATTAACACTCGATTGGTCCATGATCTCTATTTAGAGAGCATGGAGGGTCATTTGCTGATGATTGATTGTGAGAAACTCTCTTGTAAAATATCTCTGTAATCTTTTTCTTTTGCATTAATAAACTGCTCCAAGTGGTCGTGTTGGCTGGGGCTGTGGATGTTTCCCCATAGGGGTTTTACCATGTTAAAAAATCGATGTGTTGATATTTGATTTGGTTGTGTGAGTGGTTACTTAAGGTGTTCATTCTTTGTTGGAATACCTGTGTTGTTGAACATGGTATCAGATCCTATTTGAAGACTCGCTGCTGTTGTAGATCAAAATCGTGAAGCCAAGTTGCCTCATCTCCATTTTTTGTCATTTTCGTACATTTATGTGCTGAGAGGACCATTCCATTGCATCCAAAGAGCTCATTTCAGTTAGGAACACTTTTCATTTCACTCAAAAAGGTTTATGTTTGCCCAAGATACAACCATTTCAGTCAGATCTGAAGTGATATTTTTTTCTTGTGTGAAAATAGTTTTTTTTAGCACGCTCTCCAAGGCCGTCTTCCACAACAACAACAACAACTACAAAAAAAACACCCCCAATCCTATTGCTAAACAATACAATATGTTTTGCTAGACCATTTGGTTAAAAGTTTCCTTATTAAGTAAGAGGTCTTGAGTTCAAGTCTCTCTTTTTGTTACTTTTTTTGAAAAAGTTCATGCTAAAATTGTAAAGTGTATTTCACTTCAAGTATGAAAGTGAATCACTATAAGTAGCTTTAATATTTTATTTTAGAGTTATTTATTTTGTATGCAATTTTTCTTTTATAAAGCAACTTCATTGTAAAAGTGATCCCCACTTATCTTTATAAAAGTGGGTCACTTCATAAAGCAACTTACACCACCACGTGGTCCCTTGGTTACTGTTTATGCATTTTTAAAAAATGGCATAACTCTCACATCCAAAGTCCGTTTTCAATGCCGTTTTTTTTAAACCTCCTAATTTTTAGAGATGTTTCCATCCAGATCATCAGTTTTAGTTTTTAAATCCATCTTATCTGCATCTTTAATATGGCTTCTACAAGTAATCTCTTGCTTACCAGCACCAACTACTTCCAATGGAAATCCCATTTGGAGGATTTATTAAGAAGTAAAGGCTTGTACTAGATTACCTTGCGAAAGGAAACAACACCCACTGATGTTGATAAAAAATTCAAATGGGATAATAGGAATGATGAAGCACATGGATTAATCAGAATGTCCATCTCTCCTGATTTAAGGTTCCACATTCAATCAATTGATCAACCCAAAAAAGCTTGGGAAAAGATTGAATTTGTGTTTGGTAAACACAATATTATTCGAGTAAAATAGTTAGAAAATAAAGTACTGACTTTAAGTCCAAATGATTTTATTGCATTGAATACTATCTATCTAAGTTTAAAACACTCAGAACTTTATGTGAATAATGTAAGATAAAGATAGAAGAAGATCGTTGCATCTATCTTATTCTTTCTAAGCTAGGTAGTGCATATTATATGTTTGTATATACCTTTTATTCCATGCAAGAGGCTCTAGGGACAACTTATAAAAAACCGAGTCTTGAGAACTTTTGTGATGATTTTATTAGAGAGCAAGATAATATTGTACAACTTGGAGTGATTAACATTGTAGGTACCTCCAACAAAGCCTTATTTGTCCATCAAAAAGATAAACCCAAGAATCCCAAGAAGCAACACACTTTCCACAACAAAAAGAAATATAAGGGTCACAAACCCACTCACACAACTTCCACTCCTAGTGGTGACAAAGGAGAAAAATATAAAAGTAAGAAGACTGACAGGCATTGCAACTTTTGTGATAAAGATGGTCATGATGAGTCCAAATGTTTCAAGAAGATGGCATCTTTAGAAGCAACAATGAAGAATCACAACATCAATATTGATTTTACTTCTTCTTCTTCTTCTCATGGATATGCACTTTCTGCTTCTGGTTTCTCCTTCAATACAAATTCTACTTCTTCTCCTGATGAGTGGCTTATTGATTCTGGGGCATCTTATCATATGGCTAAGGATAGAGACATTTTTTCTACTCTAAATGAATGTAACACCAAGAAAATATTTGTTAGTGATGATAGATACCTTAGTGTTGAAGGATCTGGAACAGTTCAAGTAGAAAACAATCATTTCAACGATGTATTATGTGTTCCAAGTCTTTCTTGTAACCTTATATCAATATATGAAATCACTCATTCAGGTGAAGGTAGAACCGTAGAGTTTTCACCTCACCAAATTGTAAATAAGGATCTAAAATATCCTAAGTATGTTCTTACAACTAGAATTGCTGATGATATTACCAGGTTGTACAAGTTTGACAACTTTGGGTCATCATCTTTTTCATCAGTTTTTTTTTCTCATAGGGATGACTTGAGAAAAGTTTGGCATGAGCGGTTTGGTCATCTAAACTATCGCTCATTTCAACAACTATGTAATCAACAAATGGTGACTGGTCTTCCTCTTGTTCATGCAGAGATGGTGTTTGTGCCAGTTGTGTTATTGGAAAACATCATCAAGATAGTTTTGACAAACGCACCTCTTGGCACGCCTCAGGCCTTTTGCATCTTGTTCACAGTGATTTGTGTGGTCCACTTTATTCTCCTTATTTTGATGGGTCCAAGTATTTCTTAACTTTAATTGATGACTTTTCTAGACATACTTGGGTTTACTTCTTAAAACTTAAGAGAGAAGTTTTTGACAAGTTTTTTCCCTACAAGGCCCTTGTAGAAAAGCAATATGGACATCAAGTTCAAAAGTTAAGAACAAATAATGGAGGTGAATATGTGAACACTAATTTTAAAAGTTACTGCACTACATAGGGAATCCAAATGCAACACATTGTTCCATATACACGACAAAAAAATGGTGTTTCTGAGAGAAAGAACCGCACATTAAAAGAAATGGCTAATTATATGATCCAATCTAAGGGATTAAGTCTAAAGTATTGGGTGGAAGCAATCAACTGCGAAAATTACATAGTAAATCACACTCCCTTCTTTCTTGCAATGCTTGCAAGAGAGATTCTCTTCTTTCACTGTCATTGATTTTTCTTTCTTCCCATTCCCTTTTCCTTTTCCTTCTTTCTTTGAAGATGATTCCCATGATACACCAACTCTAGTTTTCCTTGCTTCAATATACGTTTCTTGAACAAAAACCTCATCAAGATTAGTAGGTACAAACATCAATACAATATTATGAATATGTGCAAGCAAACCTCCTATATACTTCATAAGAGTTTCTTGTGTATGTAATGGAATATTTAACATCAAATCCATCTTACAAAATCCATTTGTGTATTCTTGCACTGATTGTTCTTTTCTTAATTTAAGACTTTTCCATTCAATTAAAGCCTTCTCCTTATACCCCAAAGGATAGAACTATTTTCTAAGTGCAAAAATAAAATCCTTCCATGATGGAAATACATTACCAATTTGTTGAGTACCATGTTGAAACTTACTCTGCCACTAGATGAGTGATGTGCTTGCAAGACGAAGTGAAGCCAATTTGATATTGGTTGCATCATCAGTTTCACACTACAATATAACTCCATCTGTCTGACCCAGTTAGCAAGCTTCTCAACATTGAATTCTCCATTATACATGGGAAACTCAAATTTCACATCAAGATTAAGTAATGGCATGTCAAGCTTATGTGTATGGGAATGTTTTCTTGCAGACGTAGGATTTGAACTTGTACTTGAAGAAGAAGAAGAAGAAGAATATGGAGATGAAGGAGGTGAAGGAGGGTCTTCTCCTTCTTCACTTTTGTATTTATTTGAAGATTCCCCTTGAATAAGTCTCTTCTATTCCAATTAATCATCATATAATACTTCTACCATATCTGACAGGGAAAATAAAGTTATTTGAAACTCTCTTTCTTTTTGAGAAAGTCCTTCTTCTGATGCCATCTTATCACTTTGAGATGTCCTCTTTCTTGATCCAATCTCAGGATATCCTTCTACAAGCTCTCCTTCACCATGACTTAAATTTTCCCTTGTGATCATGCATACTAAAAAAAAAAACAACTGTCAACCTGCTCTATTACCACTTGATCCGAAATGATCTTTTAAACGAATTGGTTAAGTATTTTGCATGGATAATTTTACCAGTTAAAACTTAATAAGAAAGAGAAGAAGACTAAGAATAGAATTTGCAGCACATAAGAAGTAAAAACAACAAACCATAAGCAGATTCAAGACACCATAAGTTGATAATGGAGTTCGACAACTTTGCCTACCTCTCTAGGCCTTTGTCCCAGTGGGGAAGGCTTATTTATTAATATTCAATGCTCAAAATGTACATAAAAATCTCAAAATGTACATAAAAATTACATCAATTGGATCTTTAATTGAATCTGCTATGTTCTGCTCTGTCTTGGAAACCCAATGCAATAGACAAAATAAAAAAAGGTTGAGTGTAGCTCAAAAAAATGGCCTCCAAATCTTAGCTACTCTCTTGGCTTCCCTGCATAAAAATGGCTTGGACTTCACAAATTCTTCATCATTATCCTATTATGAAAATGTACATGGATGTAAACAGACCTGGTTTATATAGAATTTTAGTTGGGGATCAGATCCCAACTTCTTACCAAGATCTGGCCTCAATTTGGGCTCCAGATCCTCCAAAAATGGGAAAAATCCATTAAAATCGGGCCTAAAATCATGAAAAATCCAACTATATAGTTTTAAAACCACTTTTAGCAGAATATTGGGCACGCTCCCCTTTTCCTCCGGCTTCTAGTCGCATGGAAGCCATGTGGCTGGGCGCCAGGGCCAAATGGAACCCATGGTTTTTGGCCCCTGGTCCTTTGCTTTGGGTCATGTGGAAGGTTTACCATGGTCCAGCGCCTTGGTCAACGACCTAGGCCTACCAACTGGGCTCTTATTCTTATACACTGTTGCATATCACTTTATATAAGGTTTTTCCATATGTAATAACAAGTAACAATCCACCCTAGTGGCTAACGCATGGTGGTCGTTGCTTGCTCAGGAGGTCAGGAGGTCGATCCACCGAAAGGCCAAACAAATTTTGACTCGACACTTATTGACCTAATATAGGGTTCCACATGGCACCTTGTGATTGGGCCACGTGTCACGCTTTGACTAGATAATACAACCCAGTTAGTTGCACAGTCATCGACCCAATCAATTGCCAACTTAGCTGCATAGTCAACCTGTACTGCCACATGTCACCTCCTCAACCTGCCACTTCACTGCCACGTCATTACCACACATCCTTCTATACTACCACATGTCTACACTAGGTTCTACCACGTCACTATATGTACTTCCATGTCAATGTCCATACAGTCCAGTCATTCGCCACATCATCACCCTAAAATGCCAAATATGCATGCCACATGTAAGCCTCTAGTGCTTCCACGTCAACATGCTGGCATCATCTTCCATGTCATGCTGACGTACTACTGACTTCAAAAGTAAAAACTATTGACTTTGACTTTGACTTTTTTCCTGTTAGGGAAAAACTTTAGATCACAATATCTTTCGTATATAGAGTCAATTTTAGAAAAAGAATATATTGTCAGAATCGAAACGACGAGCACTATGCATTGGTGCTGGTTTCATCTAAATATGATAAGTTTTAATTTTTGGCCTTTTTGGATCCATTTGGATCAACAAATCTAGAGAGGGTAGTGAAACATTTTCCATGGTGTAATCTCAACATTTTTGTTAGCTCTCTTGCACACTTCCCTTGGTAAAGGATGCTTCTATTGGTAGAGGTACGCTCTCTTGATATTGTATTGTTGTCGTAACAATATTGGTATTTCTGGTTAGGGTTTATCTATTGGTTCTAGTGGACTTGATGTAATCTATCTAAGAAAATATTATTGTGCTTAGGGGTGGCATGTGTAAGTGCCTATGGTTGGGTGACAATGGTGTGACATTGTCTATGGTTAAACAAGCATTACAAAAACTTTAACATGGAATCATAGATAGTTTCCTTTGAAACATTATAACCACTAGAAGGAAGATCGTCAGTTTCCCCTTTTGTCAATCATGTTGAGCACTTACAAAACCCACCAAAAGGGTCACCTAGGGAGGGCACATCTTTTCCCCATATAAGATCTCCAAAATTTCGAAGTTGAAAAATTAGGGTTTCCTCATAAAACACTAGGTCAAGGAGTTTTTCATCTAGAGGATGAAGTTGGAGCATATCCTTGAAGAAAGGAGGTTGCCTTGACATAGCGCACTCACTGGTAAGTAAAAAATTTCACTTTTTCAAAGTTTCATTTTTTGTCATATTCCTAGATCCTGGGGCAAAATGACTTCCGACACTAATCTTGATGAGAAGCTTGAGGGTGTTGATAAATTCCAAGCATGGAAATATAGAGTGATTCTCATTCTATATGAAAATGATATAGAAGGCTTCATTGAAGAAGAAGTTCAAGAGCTAGAGGGAAATGAGGCGAAGGCAAAGTACAAGAAGAATCTGGTTAAGGAAAAGAGGATCATTGCAAATTCTATCAAGGATCACTTGATCACTCATGTCTCATCATTGAATACTCCAAAAAAAATGTTTGATTCCTTATCCTAATTATATGAAGGCAAGAATATCAACCTAAAGATGACATTGAGGACACAACTCAATAATGTGAATATGAGGAATTTAGAAACCATTCAATCCTAGTTCACAAGGGTGTCTCAAATAAAAGAAAAACTTGAATCCAATGGAGACACAGTTGAAGAATTTGATCTAGTAATGACTACATTGAATGGTGTCCCAAATTCGTGGGAATCATTTATTCAGGGAATCTATTCCAGAAGAAAACTAACAAAGTTCAACAGTCTATGGGAAGATTTTACTCAAGAAGAAGCTAGTCTGACAACAAGAGAAGAAAAGTTGGGCAATGATGATCAAGCATTAGAAGCACATGCAAGAAAAGGAAAGAGAAGGAAAGAGGATCACCCCCCCAAGAAATTTCAAAAGTAAAACAAGACTCAAAAGACTCAAAAAAATTATTCAAGCTATAAATGATACATCTTCCAGAATATGGGACACATTGCGAGAAACTATCCTCACATGAAAGATCATATCAAAAAAGCAAAGTATAAAAGACATCATGCCCATGCTGCAAAAGACAATGAACCTTTTCAAAAGAAAGAAAAAGAAGATGATTCAAGTGAAGAATATGTATTGATATCATCTCTTTCAGGGATAATCACTCATGGGAGTGACACATGACTTATTGATAGTGGTGCTTCTAAGCATGTGACTGGTTACAAGGATTCTCTCTTAGATCTGGTTAGGAAGGATTCAACTCATAAGGTGAAACTCAGTGATGATTATCAATATCCCAGTAAAGGAGTAGGAGAAACCTCCTACAAGTTGGATTTCAGAAAAACTTTGAAGATAAAAGATGTCTTGTATGTACCTAGATTGAAGAATAATATCCTTTCTATCTCAACATTGGAAGAGAATGGATTCAAAGTTACTTTTATTGATGGTGAAGTTCTTATGTGGCCAAGAGGAAAGTCTATTGATGATGCTATTGCTATTGGTGTCCAAGAAGGAGGTCTATACAAATTAAAGGGACACTCAGATTCAACATTAGTACACAACACTATAAATCCAAGAGAGCTATGGCATAAAAGATTTTCTCACTTACATTACAAAGCATTATCGATCGTGAGCAATATAGTGACAAGTCTTCCACAGATTCAGGTGAATAATAATGGTATATGAAAGGGATGTGTACAAGGAAAGAATGTGAAGAATCTGTTTCCAAGCAGTGACAACGAAGCTAAAGAATTTTTGGACATTGTGAACTTAGACGTGTGTGGACCAATGAAAACCACTTCACTTAGCGGGTATGTATATTATGTTTCATTTATTGATGATTTATCATGTAAAACTTGGATTTATTTCTTGAAAACAAGAAGCGAAGTATTCAACAAGCTCAAGGAATTCAAATTCCTTGTAGAAAATATTTTTGAAAAGAAGATAAATATCTTGAGGTCAGATAATGGAGGAGAGTTCACTTCAAATGAATTCAAAGCATTCTATAGAGAAGTTGGGATTAAGAGGGAGCTCATTACTCCCTACAATCCTCGGCAAAATGGTGTGGCAAAAAGAATGAATCAGATGATAATGGAAGCAGTGAAGGCTGTGATTCATGATCAAGACTTACATATGCATCTATGGGAATAAGCAACCGTGACTGTTGTATATGTAGAGAACAAAATTCCTCACCATGTACTATGGAACAAGACACAAGAGTAAATGTTTACAGGAGAAAATATAGAGGTAAGCCACCTGGGGATATTTGGTTTTCTAGTGTATGTGCATGTTCCCAAAGATAAGAGATCAACATTGGATCCTTCAGGAAAGAAGGGTATATTTTTTTGGATATAGTGAGACATCGAAGGAATATAGATTCTACATCTCTGGTTACAGACATATCAAGATTAGCATAGATGTTACCTTCGATGAGGATGCAACCTTTAGTAGATTGAGGAAACAACATACAAATGAGATCCATGATGAGGAGCCTGAATCTCCTAGAGTTGTAGATACATATGTAGGTAATGATGTTGTACCAAAAGAGCATGGTTGAGAGGGCCATGACATGACAGAACCACAAACACTTGCAGAAACAAGTACGAAGAAAAGAATACCATCTTGGGCTCGTGAGATTATTCAGGATGTTGAGAAGTATGGTTCTCCAGATGGACATTTTAGAGAAATCAAGAAACCTCGACCATATTCCAGTTATGTGGCATTGTTATGTGATATCATTGATGCTAATCCTACCTGTTATGAAGAGGTTGTAGAGAATAAAGTATGGAAGGATGCCATGATTAAGGAATACCATTCCATAATTAAGAATGATGTTTGGGATGTGGTTCTGAGATTGAAAGAGAAATCAGTTGTGAGTTCCAAATGGACCTACAAGAAAAAACATTCAGTAGAGGGTAGTATCGAGAAGTACAAGACAAGATTCATGGCTCATGGTTTCTCCCAGAAAGAAGGAATAGATTATGAGAAGACATTTGCTCCTGTGCTGAGATACACTTCAATTATAACTTCACTTGTGATAACTGAAATAATGAAATGGAAGATACATCAGATGGACGTGAAGAAAATTTTTCTGAATGGTGTAGTGGAAGAGGAAGTGTAGTTGGAGAAACCACAAGGATTTGGTACACAAGACAGGTAGAAAAATGTGTGTAGATTGAATAAATCCTTGTATGGATTGAAACAAGAACCCAGGGCATGCTATGGTAGAATTGATAGCTTTTTGATGAGCTTGGGATTTACCAAGAGTAAGGCATATCCCAACCTTTACTACAAGGTTGTGGATGGTAGAATAATGATATTATTGTTATATGTGGATGACCTGTTTCTAACAGGAGAAAAGAAGATCATCACTGAGAGTAAGAGGAATCTTGCTACGAAGTTCGATATGAAAGACCGAGGTATGAAGAATTATTTATTAGGTCTAGAGGTGTGGTAGAAACCAGACAAGATTTTCCTTGGCCAAGGAAAATATGTGGTAGAAATATTGAAGAGATTCAAAATGATGGATTGTAAATCCATGTCCACATTGATGGTAACGAACCTGAATTTATTGAGTAATAATTCTCCACAGAGTGGATGTCACCATGTACAGGAAGATGATTGGTTCATTGATGTATTTGACGAATACTAGGCCAGATATATTCTTTGAAGTGAACACTTTGAGTTAGTATATGGTTGAACTAAGATGTGTTCACTTGATTGCGACAAAGAACATATTAAGGTACCTGAAGGGTACAATAGACTTTGGACTCTGATATGTTTCATATCGTAAGATAAGAATGTAAGGCTATACTGATTCATATTGGGTCGGTAGTGTCACATATCGAAAGAGTACATCAGGATGTTGCTTCAGTTTGGGGTCAAATATGATTTTGTGGCTCAGCAGGGAGTAGACTAGTGTGACACTCAGTACGGATGAGGCAGAATATATAGTAGCATGTTCATCTAGTAACGAAGTTGTGTGGCTTCAAAATTTGCTTGTAGGACTGTTTGATCTCAAGTTGGAGGTGACTTGCATTTTTTGTGACAACTAGAGTTGTATAAAGTTGTCTGAGAACCTTGTGTTTCATGACAAGTACAAGAACATCGATATCAACTACCATTATATCCTACATATGGTGTAAAAGGGAGTTGTGAAGCTCCAGTATATTGGCACAAACGAGCAGATAGCAAATGTGTTGATCAAGCCTTTGTCAAAGGTAAAGTTTGAGTACTTCAGGGATAAGCTTGGAGTGGTCCAAAAGGACTTCCCTCGTAAGAGGGAGTGATGATTCACATATGTGTTTCTAGGGGGAAGTAGCTTACAAAATGTGGTAGTAGTGGGTAGTCATTTACAAGCATGATAGTTTCCCAGACTCCATAAGGATTGGGTAGTAGCACAGTTCTGTGTGAACTGGCTCAAACTGAATAGTTTCCCAGACTCAGTAAGCCTTGGGTAGTAGTGCAGTTCTATGTGTGAACTGGCTCAAAATGAATAGTTTCCCAGACTTTGTAAGGATTGGGTAGTAGTGTAGTCATGTGTGTGAACTGCCTCAATCTTATAAATTTCCCAGAGTCCATGTGGATTGGGTAGTAGCGCAGTTCTGTGTGAACTGGCTAGTTTCCTAGCATTGAGTGAACTATATCAAGTCCTGTAATGACATATATCATCCTGTAATGACATAAGGTTTGAAAGGACACCAAGACCCATAAGGTCTGAGAGGAAGATGAGGCTATGCCCACTAGAGAGATACTACATGTGTTGATGAGACCCCATATGCATGACTGTGACATGACCATTACATAGTTTGTGTGTGACTATGACAAAGCCTATTTGGATATGATAGTGATACTTGTGACCTGATTTGTTTGATATTGAGATAGAATGTGCGGTTGTGGTGATGCTATATGTAGATTGGTCTTCAATAAAATTTGAGTCTTTCCCATTCCATATGAGATGGATAGATGTGATTGAGACCATTACATGAAGAACAACATAGTTAATACCTCCCTAGCTAAGAGGGAGTGTTGATGTTTTGGTAGTTACGAGAGGTATAAACCTCCAGTATAACCTTTGTACTTATAGTATAATATTTTGGATGCAAGAGAACCATTAAACATATGTGGAATACCCTAGAAGAGAAGTCGACCCAAGAAGATTAATAGTAAATTAAATAGAAGGCTCCATAAAGTGAGGTCGACCCCACATGAAAATACACCTTGGAAGACTAGTATAAATAGAGGATAGGTGCTCCTCATTTGGAAACACACTTACTCACTCAGAAACTGCGGAAGTTTAAGGAGCGAAAGTTGCAACATAAGGAGGTGCAAGTCTAGAGGGGCTAGTGAAATAGTTTCCATGGTGTAATCTCAATATTTCTGGTAGCTCTCTTGTGCTCTTCCCTTAGTAAAGGTATGCTTATATTGGTACATGTACACTCTCTTGATATTTTTTTGCTGCCGTAGTAGTATTGGTATTTTTGGTTAGGGTTTATCTGTTGGTTCTAGTGGGCTTTCCAGAATCTATCTAAGAAAAGGTTATTGTGCTCGGGGTGGCATGTGTAAGTGCCTATGGTTGGGTGAAAATGATGTGACATTGTCTATGGTTAAACAATCATTACCAAAATTTTAACACATATCACATGTTTTACTTGTATCTTGACTTAGTCTCCTTCATTATGTGGACGACAAGTCACTTTGTAGATCTCCTAGGATAAATTTAGGGAGATTAGAAAATAATAAAGAATGAGAAGGATGTAGAAGCCTCATCCATAAATAGAGGCTCTTCTCTCATTCCAAATCAACTTTCTTGTTGTTAGGTATCATTTGAGAATACAATTTGTTGAAGATCTACTTACCCAAAAGTTTTGGTGTTAATTCTTGGAGCTCTCTCTTTGTTGGTTTATTCTTGGTGCATCAAAGATTTGTTGTGATATTTCAATACTTCTACTATATTTTCAAGATCAATCCATTGAAGGGTTAATATACCACTTGGAGAAAAAACATTTCCTTCTTCTCTTGTTAGCATGGGTAATTGTTCAATCCTTTGCTTTGTTTTTCCTCTTGATTGATTGGAAAGGGTCTTAAGTGTTTTATTATGAAAGTTATCATTGATATTGTTCGTAAAGGTTTTTCCTTTATGGAATCTCTTATTTTAGGGCCTTGGTATTTATACCTTATCTTGATTAGATATGATAGTATTCTACCCTAGGGGTTCTAATATCTTAACCCTAATCCTTAAGATAAGAATGGCCAATTCTTAGAGGGGCATACTTCTTGACCATGTAATCCCTAATGGGAATAAGGCACTTGTCTTCTCCCAACAACCAACCAAAAAACCCTAAAATCTTAAATATTTTATTTTTTGTTTGTTTAAAAAGAAATATAACAGTGAAAAATCAAAGAAAAATTCTGTTTGGGTTTTTTTCATAGTCTAGTGCATAGATCATTGATTATTTCATTTCCTAGACTAGTTTTTTCAAGGGTTTGTGCTTAAGTATTTATCTCTAACCCTAATAATGCAAAATGACCCTATATAATTGTGCTTCAAGGTGTTATCTAACTTGTTGTGGGATTATTTAAGGATTTATAAGATATGGAAACTACATAACAACAATAAAAAATCAAGTTTGGAGAAACCCTAAGGCTAGGGTTTGGTGCTTAAATATTCATATCTACTCATACCTAGATTATATTTCATTTATAGATTGTTATTACATGTTTATCTTGCATATCTAGTGGTGAAATTGATCTTGCATATCTACTCATACCTAGATTATATTTCATTTATAGATTGTTATTACATGTTTATCTTGCATATCTAGTGGTGAAATTGATATCCTAAGTGATTATAATTGCTTATCTTTAATTTGGGGATTTAATTGGTGAATTACAATTGCTAACATTGAATACCTTAGGGGGAATCACCATTTGTTTCTCAATTTCTTACTTAGTTCATTGTTATATATCTCTAGAACTTGATTCTAACATTTATTGGGATATTATTTCATCGCATATATCTTTTCCTAGTGAAATAGTCCAATATGTCTTGCTTTCAAGTGGATTATCTCTATCATGGGTGGTTTCCTCTTCATTTCAAATCTTATATTTATGTGTTAATTGATCATAAAATTGTACTTGTATTAGCAGATAATTGATTGGTAATCAAAGACACATTGTACCATTTATTTATGTTAGTTGATTACACTTTTTGTTCCCTAAAGTATCTTAAAAGTGGTTATTGCCTCTTTGAAGTTTCATTTGTTGAGTGATAGTCATTTAATTGAAAATATGAAGTTGTTTACAATGTTTATCTTCCATACCATATTTGGAACACATGTTCATTGGCTCCTAACCTTCTTTATCAAGTGGATATATCGATGGTTTATACTATTGTTTCTAATTGGCCATCCTTGAAGCTTTTAATCACTTACTATAATCCTTGTGCATCTAGTTTTTATACATTTTGTGGATTCCTTGAATTAAATCATAAGGTTGTATAGTAAATAATTCATTAATAGGTTCACTTAATCAAATATGTATGCCCCCCTTGGCTTCGAGGAGATGACCTAAAATCAAGGGGAAATTATACTAAGGTGACAATGGTTCATTTATGATCTTGTTTCCCCAAATTAGCATCTATGTTGGGACTTTTCACAAGGGTGATAGTTCAAGTGGTAACACTCTCCATATTGTAATTAAATAATTGAACACATTGTTCACTTTAAAGGTGACCATATTCATCTTGTATTGAAAATATTCTAGTGTCAAATTTTGAAATTTTAATGAAATTGGACCATATTTGTAATTTTGAATTGAAGCATCGATAAGAGACGAAAAATAATCTATAAATGTATTTTTTCAATGAGGATATTAGAGGGTCAAGGTCAACTCTTTTGTGGAGTGTGTAGTGTCCATTGTGCTTTATTCTCTCCTTTTTTTTTATGGTTGTGTGCACTTGTTAAAATTGTTCACATATTCACTCTTCAACAAGCAACTCATTGTTTCTAAATTGGTCAATTTGTTCATTGATTCCAACAAATTGGATGGAACCAATGCACATTAATATATAATGAGTTGTGGAAAGATGTTTATAGTGGTGATAAAGATCTTTCTAAGCTTACAAATGCTAGAGAATTAGCAAAATAGGAATTAAAGGATGAAAATAAGCATGCACGTTTAAGGTCTTTTGTCACTGCTGAAATGTTTGTTCATATTGAAAATGAAATTGGTGCTTGGAATACATGAAAAAACTTCAAAAAAATGTTTGATGCTCAATCTGAGTAAAAACGAGTTGATATCCAAATGAAGTACCTTAAACAAAGGTTAGATGAAGGGGACAATGTTTTGGAATACATCTCTCAATTAAAAAATATCAAGAAAGAAATAGTCCATTGTGGATTTAAGAATGTGGAATAAAGTTTCATGACTTCAATTTTGATCAATGGTATACCACCTTCTTATCAAAATTTCTTAAACACTTTACAAATTATTAGTAAATTGAATACTCGAAATTTTGATTCTCTTAGTCAATTATTGGTACAACATGACAAAACCTTTGGTAAAAAGAAGAACTTAGGAGAAGACATTATTTTTACCAATTCAAGAAAAAGAGAAAGTTCCAAAATAAAAGGCATATCCAATCAAATTTTAAGAGGAAGAGAAACATTTAGTAATCCAAGAAATCAAGAGAATAATCCAACTCAATCTTTTGATCATGGTTGTGGTCATGATAGAATTCAAGGAAGAGTAAGAAAGAATTCAAATCAATAATATTTTAGGATATCTTGAGAGCCTCCCAACAACAACAATCAATTGGGAAAATGACAAGATATGAATAAAGTCAAGTTCAAAAGAAGTCTTCACAATGGGAATTATGTAGAAGAGTGTAGAATTTGAAATGAAAATCTGTCCAATAATAAGAAAAATTTCAACTCAAAATAACATCCTAAGTCCCATGCTTCAACTTGAGCATAATATGAAAATAATCAAGAGGTTAACTTTGACTATGTGTTTACAATTGTTCGGGAGATAGATTTTGTAGCTTCATTTGTCACCAAGAAGTTGTTGATAAATGATTATGAAGATGATTGGATACTTGATACAGGGGATACTTAACATATCATGCATTACAAAAGGAATTATTTTTGAACATATTATGATATCCAACTCAATCTAATTTATTTGGAAGATGGTAGAACCCATACTTATTAAAGCAAAGGATCAATCCACTTTTCTCTTCCATGAATTTGTAAAATATTGGTTTCTAATGTTTGGTATATTCCAACTTTCCAAAAGAATTTAGTTTCCTTGGTCTTAATTACACCATCAAATCATCATGGAATATGGATTCATCAAAATATATTTAGTAAAAGGACCATTTTGAAATAGTGATGAATGGTTATGAAGATGGAAATTTTCTAAAAATACAAGGCACAACCATTCCTCGCAAGCAAGATTTTGAAACAAAAACAAATTTATCCCCTAACTCCTTAAGATTATGGCATTTCAGATTTGGACATTTAAACTTTGATATTTTAAGAAAACTTAAATAAGAGGAAATGGTTAAAGTGTTGTCTCCTTTCAAAAAGGAATCTTATAAGTATGAAAATTGTATTCAATTGGAAAATAAAAGATAGATCCTTCCCTCGCAAGTACATGGTGAGAAAGTGGATGTTTGAAACTTGTACTCAGTGACATTTTTGGTCCTATGGAATATTCCTTAGGTGAATGAAAATACTTCAATATTTTCATTATTGATTTTACAAAGATGACTTGGGTATATTTTTTGAAGGTTAAATTGGAATCCTTTAAAAAATTCATACATTTTCAACACTTAGTTGAAAATGGCACCAAAGAAAAATATTCAACAATAATGACAGACAATGGGGGTGACTTTATTTCAAATCAATTGAATTAATATTGCAAAGAAAATGGAATCAAAAGTAACTTGAAAAATTCCTATACTCCACAATAGAATGGGGTCACTAAAAGGATAAACAAAACTCTCATGGCAATGGAAAGATCAATTCCATATTTCAAGGGGTCAAGTACAAAATATTGAGCAAAATTAGTTCATACAATAGTTTATCTAAGTAATTGATCACTGGCAATAGCCTAGATGGAAGCTTGGTATGGTATTAATCCTCTAGTTAATGATATTTGAGTTTTTAAAGAAAAAACTCAAATATCATTAACTATGCCTTAATTCTTAAAGAAAAAAGGACTAAGTTGGAAAATCACAGTATGAAATGCATACTTGTTGGATACTCTAATGAAAAAAAAAAGTTATTCGTAGCTATCTAGTGGAAAATTTATTATCAATTGAGATATTGTATTTGATGAAACTGAAATTCAAACTATAGAAGAGATTGATGATATTCTTAGTCACTTAGAGAAAAAGGCCACTAATGGTAAAACAATCCATCCAGACAAACCAAATTGGATTGAAAAGACTTAGTCCCCAACAAGAATGATAAAGAGTTATGTAACTCTTCAGAAAATAATTCTTTAGATGACAATTCTTCTTCAACATAGGTCAAATCAAATGAATTAACTTCAACATGGGCACAACACAATAGACTAAAATAGCTCACACAACTTATCAACAATGTTCATTTAGATGAAGAAAACAAAATAGGAACTAAAAGTCCCTACACATCTCAATCCGGTTTTATATTAATCACTCATTCTTCCATTGAACTCAATACTTTTTGCAGAAGAAATGAAATGTAAAGAATGGTAGTGAGCTATGGTAGATGAACATTATTCAATAGTTGCAAATGGAACTTGGAAACTTGCTAATTGTCCACTAGAGGTTAAACCCATCGATTGCAAATGGGTTGACAGAATTAAGTACAAGTAAAATAGTGAAGTGAGGATGATTTTAAGGATGTAAAATTATTTTAAAATGTATAAACCTTGAAGAATCTTAATAATCCTTCATATTCCAACATAAAATATTTGGCGATATTTTTGTAAAAATATTCAAATTTATAATGATTTTATATAGTTTGTAAAACACTTTGGATATTTTTAAGGTAAAATAATTTTATCCTATAAAATTTGGGTGAATCATTTTTAGAATAGCGAATCTTTTTTTGGAAAAAACCTTGGAAAATTAGCCCATGAGCGAAATTTAGCCCCTAAAATCATCCTTGTAGTGAAGTTGATCAGTAGAAGGCAATACTTGCGGCTAAGGGATTTTCTCAACAAGAACACATTATCTATGAAGAAACATTTGCATCAACAACAAAATGGAATAGAATTAGAATGGTAATTAATTTGATTACATAACATGATTGGACACTTCTTCAAATGGATGTAAAAATTGTTTTTCTTAATGGTGATTTGAAATAAGAAGTCTATATGAATCAAACCATAGGATTTGAAATCAAAGGAAAAGGAAACAAAGTTTGCAAATTGATCAAATCTTTATATGGATTGAAACAAACACCTAGATTGCATGGTATTCTAAAATGGATGAATACCTTAGACATGTTGGTTCATCTGTTGATCTACACTCGTTGATCAACATTGGTACATACATAGATTCCCTCCTTATTCATTTTTTCTTTCTTCTAATGTCTATTGTATATTATTTACTTAGTCATTTTGCTCTTTGAAATGTGGCTTGCATATCAAGCTAATATCAAGTCTGCAGGTCTGCAAACCCGCAAATCCATACTTAGTCACTTTTTATTACTTCACAATCCCAACACTTGGTCATATTTACGTGATGTGGGAGTCCCGTTGTGGGAGAGAAATTCAACCCTGTCCCGCAAATGCTCATGTCCTGCAACCCATAAATGCATGGCACTTAGAATGACCCATTCCACTTTCGCATAATGTAAAAATGCACTACTTAGATTTTACACTTAACTGAATTCCTTGAATGTGGATGCAAGATAGCCTCCCACCCCATTTACCTTTTTCCAAATGCTTGTGTCCTGCAACCCACAATCTTGCGTTCTGGAAAATGGATCATCTACTTTCGCAACCCACAAAAAAACCTTTTTCTTATAGTTAGTTTGTTTTACCATTGTAGATGCGAGTGTCCCCCTTTCTAATCTTTTTGAATCTCCATGCCCATGTCTTGCATCCCGCAATATCACACTCATCATATTGCACTTTCCATTTCCCACTTTGCACCTCCATACTTAATCATTTTTTTTGTTTTCCAACATCACATCACCTTTCCTAGTGGCATTTACTTCCCTTCCACCACATCAACCACCACTTTTGTGAACCTAAATACCAATATTAAGTGGCGAAGATTTCGTAAAGATTTGTAATAATTTCAAAATATGACCGTGCAAATTAGAAACTTTGAAATAAGAGCTATAACATCTAGTAATCAAGGCAATACGTGGTAAATTTAATAAAGAATTAAAATGCCATGTTTTAAAAATGATATATTGACAGGATCACCACCTATTCCTAAAAGTTAAATCAATGTAAAGACATATCAAGTAGAATAAAATACTTGTATTGCAGAGACATGCTTAACACTCTTGGACCAGAAGATCATTAGTTCCAGTGGTCACAAGCTTATAAGTGGTATTTGGCTCTTTCCCTTGTAGAGAAGGAAATAAACAAGGTTTGGATTTCAGGCATAGAATTGGCTAGTTGTGTGCCTGAGGTGACAAGCTTCAAAGAACTGCTTCTTTGGTGTGCAAATAAGTTTGACATAGAAAGAAGAATAATTCAAATCCAAGGAAAGCCACCAATATCTTTGACTCCCTCAATTTTCAAGAGAATGTTGCAACTCAACAAACCCCACCATGTTTTTTAAGAATGAGGAAGAAGGTGATTTTCTCAAGGAACACCAATATCACATGCCCATGCGTTGACAACAATTCCACTCAGGTTGAGGTAAGCTCTTTGAAATACCCCTACAAAGAATTTACCTGGATTTTTTCCTGAATGATTGGACTAGAGTCGATGACCTCTCTACAAAAATACATTGTTTATATTCTTCACTTTGTTGTTCATGAAGACACCCTGATTGACTGGGGCCAAAACATTTCAAATGAAATATCATTTCAACTGGGTGGATTAAGAAAAAACAGAAAATTTTATATGACTTCTTATTTGGTCTATGCTATAGCCTACTGTCACATATTTGAAGACTTGCCTAAGGAAATAAATGTTGATTTCAAGGTGGAACCGATTTCTATCTTGTATTTAACTTTATGGAGACATAAATCCCAATATAATTTCTACGCGATCCAAAATGGTTTCATATCCACTTTCAAAAAATTAATTCACGGTCCTACTACATCAAGATTGTCACTAGAGGTTGCAACCTTTCTCAGCGGGAAAGGAATTTTTGAAACATTGGAGGATTTCAGTCTTTTGAGACTATTTTGATTCCATGTTAAATCCTTCTTGTTACCCTTCTATTTATCTGACCAAATATTTGTCATCAAGGAGTGTAGAAAGTATAATTTTTGGGCACACTTTTTCAATGAAAAAAGAAAGAAACAATTAATTCCAATTCCATGGAGGGTTGGGGAAATATATGTTAGACATATTTCCAACTTAAATGAATTTGTTGGTCAATTGGATCAACTTGGTTTAAAAGAATCTCAATGCATCAAGGGTTTCAACCCAAAAAACTTGTTCTATGCACACATGACCCTAGTTGGATACTCTTCATATTTTTGTAAATCTGAAAAATTTGAAGGAGGAGGAGAAAACCAAAATATCCCTAGGGCCTCTATTAAAGAATCCTTGAACGATGTTGAAGAACTAGCAAGCACCAATGAAGGCTACATACAAAAGGGTAGAGAGGAAACAAGCAAGAACCCTAATTCACCCAATATTTCACAAAGAGGTACTTCTACGAAAAAAAAACCTAGAAGTAGTGCTCTAGAGTCGAGAAGAACATTCGCTGGAAATTCATATGACAGTGGTGATAAATACGTCACAAAGAAAAATTTGGAAAAATTAATATTGTACACACTTTCATGTAATTTCACAAAGCAACTGGGGAAGCAATAAAGGAATTTTTTTTTGATATTTAGAAAGAAAAATCATTTTTAAATGAAGGAATAAAGGAATTGGAGAAAGTTCTAATTCCAAAGCCATTGTTTTCTGAACCTATAATTGCAGTTTAGCCAATACTTACCCTTGAAGATGTTCTGGAAAGCAATTCCAAATGGAGAGGCTCATCTAGTCTGTTGTTGACTGTGAGAAAATATGTTTGATATGGTATCCAAAAGAGAATAGAACTAATCCTTGAAGTCTAGGAATTAGCACAGAGTTCAACTAGCCTCTCAACAAGGATTGTGCACTTGAGGGAATATCTCCAAAAGGACTTAGAAAATCATAAAGGTTTTTATAAAGAAACCGTGGGAACATTTGCAACAAAAGTTTCAACCTTGAGAGACACCCATATAAGAGAAAAAAAACATCCCTCAAATATTTGAATTAAACAGATTAATGCTTGCTGGCTTAAAAGAATTAGATGTTTAAGCGAATTGCACTATGATCTAGGGGACCAAAATATGCTCAAAAATCAAAGTGCTCATAATTTCTTCAAAAAGGACTCGTGTGTAGGCATCATCCTCAAGATCCCAACGTAACTTGAACGAGTTCAAATAGACGTCGTATGAGAGAGATAACATGTTCTATCTGATTTTCCAAACAGGCAAAATTTTGTTGACTGTACAATCCATACAATCCGTACAGTGATGACGTGGAACGACCGTACTGCTGAAGTGGAAGGTGACCGTACTAACATGTGGTAGGTGGTCGTACTGACATGTGGCAAGTGATGATGCAGTAGGTGATTGACATATGTGATGGAACAACTGGGTTGCGACACGTGGCATGTACATGAAACAATTGTATGGTGCCACATGGCCCAGACATGGGCTGCCACATGGAACCCCCTCCATTGCATAAAAGTTTGGTTATTGTCCACGGGGATCGAACCCACGAATTCTGAGGATAGGTGGCAATGACTTGTCGCAGGATAGTCTACCAACCCGCCTTCCATGTAGTTCTTAACATTATACCTTCGAACATATATTTAAAGTTGAATTATGTTTTAGCCAAGTGTGGAAAGGGTCGGGATAAGCCCCATCCCTTGGCTTGAACCTTATCACATGACCTTACCAAGATACTTAGCTTTTGGTTATATTCAAACGGTTAGCCCTGATATCAATGTCATATGTGACGTATGGCATTGATATCAGNTACCTTCGAACATATATTTAAAGTTGAATTATGTTTTAGCCAAGTGTGGAAAGGGTCGGGATAAGCCCCATCCCTTGGCTTGAACCTTATCACATGACCTTACCAAGATACTTAGCTTTTGGTTATATTCAAACGGTTAGCCCTGATATCAATGCCATACGTCACATATGACCATAAAAGGTGAGAAAATTTTCAATGGATTGCTAGCACAGGAGTGGGAAAATAGGTCGGCGCTCGACCACATGGGGGCCATGCAACCATGACCTCCGCCCTTGGAGGCGTTAATGGTGCTAACGATTTGGTATTTTGACTGATTTTGCGGGATGCGCATGGGAGCTGAGTTTTTGGCACATAAAACACACAGAGTCTGGGTTTAGTCATTCTGGGTGTGTTTTGGCAAGAAGAGACAACAAAGAATTGGGAAAAACTTCCAGGGAGTGATTCCAACTCAGGTTTTGGCCAAACCATGTGTAGGAAGAGCCCAGCTAGGGGTTTTTGGACGTTCTGGAGCCATTGAAGCCATCTATTCATATTTTGAGAATTGTAAAGAACTGATTTTGACACTTTGAGCATTAATGAAAATGATCCATTGGAAGTTGGACCAAGAGATGTAGCCCAAGAGGGGTGAACTCCTTTATCATTTTGTTGTGTTAATGTTTGCATTTTGATGGTTGTTTATGACTACTTATGTTGTTTATGATTAAGAAAAAACTCATTAATTTTCATGTGTTTTTAACTTGATCCTACTACCCAAGCACATACCATTTCACTTGCAATTTTAAAGAGACTCAAGCCTTTCATTTTTAGATCAAGTTGGTATCAGAGCATAGGTTTTTGAAGGTTTGATTGTTTGCAAGTGTTTTTTTTACGATTCTTACAAGGTTGAATCTCACAAGAGGATAAGTTCAACTTGTAGAGAAAAGTTCTCAACTTTCAAGAAGGAGAACTACACAATTGCCTCAACCTTCAATGATATATTCACCAAGTATGGCTCATGAGGAGAGTCATAAAAATCCTACTTCAAAGGATGAAACTTTTACAAAATCTTGCTATGATATGACTACAATGGTAAAAAAAAAGTTTGAAGAAAGGAATGCAAGATTGCAAGGTGAAATCTCAAACCCTCCAAAGGGTAATGAAGATAGTGGTGATAAATATCAAAAAGGAAATGGGGGGAATGGTGATTCACCACCTCCTTTACCTCCATCTTACACCTCTTCTACCATTTCACAACCACCTCCAAATTCTCCAAAAGAATATGGTAAAATTCCTCTACAAACTCCTTGCTTAAGCTTGATATTAAGTTTGAATTTCCTATGTACAATGGAGAGGTAAATGTTGAGAAATTGGATACTTGGATTCGTCAGATTGAAGTGTATTGTAGGATAAAAAGAATCAAATATGATGAAACTAAGATTCATCTTGCTTCTCTTATATAGGAAAGTATAGCACTCATTTGGTGGGAAGCCAAAACTCAAGAGGACGTGAAGAAACATGGTAAAGTTTTATCCTCTTGGAATGATTTTATTGTTGCACTTAAAAGACAATTTTATCCATTAGCAAACATGCATAAATCTATTATGGATTGGAAAAAATTTAGACAAGCTAAAGGGCAATGTGTTCAAATATACACTCAAGAATTTAGAAGAAGGGCTTTGGTTTTGGGTATATATTTATCTTCTCAAGAAACTTTACTCAATTGCATTGGAGTTTTGCATAGCTACTTGAGGCACACGATACTTATCTTTAAACCTACAAGTCTAGATGAAGTTTATGTATAGGAAAATCATTTGGAAGCAAGAGGGAGGAATGAACCTCAATAGGGTAGCAAGAAGCCTTTTGTTCATGGAGACAAAGGAAATAAAAAGTTCAAGGGAAATGGAAGAAAGAATGCTTCAGTCAAGAAAGAGGTAGAGAAACTCACATGTAAACATTGTTCAAAAGATGGCCATGATGAAGACCATTGTTGGAAACTTCATCCTGAAAAGAGACCCAAAAATTTTAGCCATAAGGGGAAACCAAAGACTACTGCAACCATACAACATGATTTAGGTTCTGATTCGGGTGATGAAACAAAGATTACAGCCATGGGTTTTCAAGGTAAGGATTCTATTGCAAGTACTAGTTCTTCAAGTAGTAGTATCCTCAATGGAACTCAAGATGGAAAAGAAAGAATAGAGCTTTTCAACACAAGGGTTATTTCAAAGCATACCAAGATAGATACTCTTTTTGATATTGGATCTCAAGCAAACCTCATATCTGAAGACACTATCAAGAAATTAAAATTGGAAACTACTCCACATCCTAAACCATACCCTCTAGGATGGATATGTGACAATGCCAAATTGCATGTGACAAGAAGGTGTAAACTTAGATTTTCCATCATTGCAAACTTTATAGATGAGGTAGAGCTTGATGTTATTCCAATGGATATCTATGGTATTGTGTTGGGAAGCCCATATTTATATGATAGGAGAGCCATGTTTCATCGTCATGAGAACAAGTATCATTTGTTTAAAAATGGAATTGAGTACATTGTTAGAGCACATAAAAAGAAGTTGAATTTGTCACTTGTAAATGCTAGAAAAATGAGGAGATTAGTCAATGCTAGTAAGAATTTTGTCCTCTTGATGATCAAACCCAAAGACAATGTTGAAAAAAAAGCTTTCCAAGGTTATGATGCAAAGTTGAAATCTGATTTATATGAGGTTGTTAACCAATATGATGAGATGTTTCAGGAACCAAAAGGATTGCCTCCAAAAAGGGGTATCCAACATGAGATACAATCACAACAAGATTGTCCTCTTCCAAACATTGGTATGTACAAGATGTTAGTCATGGAGAATGCTAAAATTAAAAAACAAATCCGAGAGTTTCTTGACAAAGGAGTCATCATGCCAAGAACATCGCCACGTGGATCACCAATGTTTTTAATGCCAAAGAAGGATGGTACATGGTGCATGTGTGTAGATTTCAGGGCCTTGAACAAGATTACGGCAAAGAATCATTATCCCCTTCCTAGAATTGATGATTTTCTTGATCAATTGAAAGATGCTAAGTATTTTACTAAATTGGATTTGAGACGTGGATATCATCAGATTAGGATTGTTGAAGGAAACACTTGGAGGACAACTTTAAAAACAAATAAAGGTTTGTTTGAGTGGATGGTAATGCCATTTTGTCTTTGTAATGCTCCTGCTACATTCATGAGAGTCATGAATGATGTTTTAAGTCATTTTCTTGATGATTATGTGATTGTATACTTGGATGAAATTTTGATATTTAGAAAATCTCATGAAGAGCATGGTATGCATGTAAAGCAAGTTTTGGATGTCTTAAAGAAAGAAAATTTGTTTTTGAAGATGTCTAAATGTGAGTTTGGAAAGACCTCACTTGTTTACTTGGGACATATTGTTGGAGGAGGAGAATTTAAAAATAATCCTTCCAAGCTCAAAGTCATTTTGGATTGGCCAAAGCCCAACAATGTGACAGAGGTAAGAATATTTTTGGGAGCAAACCAATATTGGAGAAATTTTATTGCTAACTTATCTTCAATTGCAGCTCCATTACATGAAGTGACAAGCATCAATCAAGTTTTCCAATGGAGAGGAAAGAAACAAAAGGATTTTGATACTTTGAAGGAGAAAATCAGTTCATCCCCAGTTCTTGCACTTCCAAATTTGAGACAACCATTTGAGATCCAAATAGATACAAGCAATTGTGCAATGGGAACAATCTTGTCACAACATGGTAAGCCCATTTGTTTTCATTATGAAACTTTTAATGGTGTTGTGATTAACTATCCTACTTATGATAAGGAGTTTTATGCATTTGTACAAAGTGTGAAAAAATTGAAACATTATTTGTTGGGAAAAGAAACTATCATTCACACAGATCATCAACAATTGCAATACTTACAATAAAAAACAAAGCTACAACAAGCAAGGCACTTCATATGGATGGGTTTTCTACAACAATTCCACTTAGTTATAAGGTATAGGAAAGGAATTTATAACAAAGTTGTTGATATTATTTCTATACCTATTGTTAGTGCTTCATTTATTCTTAAGCATAATTCTACCATGCATGAGAGATATGTTGAACAATATGCTTTAGATGTTGATTTTAAATAGGTTTATGAAACTTTGTTTCACTCTAACCAAGTTGAGGAATTGGATTACCATGTGCATGATAAGCTTTTGTATCATCTTGGTAGGCTATATATTCCATAGGGTGAAAGAGTCAACATCATAAGGGAAGCTCATTCTTCTCTTATTGCTGGACACTTTGGTGTAGGCAAGACGGCGGATAATTTGCAAAGGTATTTCTATTGGCCTAAATAAATGAAAGTGTTTCATGATATGTAAAAGGATGTTATTTATGTGCTACAAGCAAGCCTAGCAATAGAAATTTGGGTTTGTATACTCCACTTCTGGTTCCTTCTTGTCCTTGGGAAATCATTTCCATGGACTTTGTAGGAGGTCTAACTATGTATAAAAATAATCATGATTATCTTTAGGTTGTGGTTGACCATTTCAGAAAAATGTGTATTTTGATGCCTTGTAAGAAGAAGGTTACAACGGAGAAAATGACACAAATGTTCTTTCAGCATGTTTGGGTACATTTTGGGTTTCCCAAATCCATTACTTCTGATTGTGATTCTCGTTTTATAGGGAACTTTTGGTCAAGATTATGGGTACTCATGGACACCAAGATGAAAAAGAGCACATCTTTTCATCCACAAATCAATGGTCAAACATAAGTGGTTAATAGAACAATAGTGCATCTTCTTTGTGGTTATTGCAGCAAGCATCCTAATCTTTTGGATTAGCACATATACTACATTCATCATGCTTGCAATTGGGCTAAGCACTCTTCAACTCAAACATCTCCATTTGAGGCATGTTTTGGTTATTTGCCAAAATATCGTTTAGACTTTATCTTTGGGAAATTTATTGTTGTTGATGGTCAATATGACATTGATAGAGAAAATAAGTTCATTGAAAAAATTCAGTTGATGCATCAAATGGTACAAGAACAGTTGGAAAAAATCCAAGCCAAGTACAAGCCCCGAAAAAAATCCAATATATTTTCACCAAACCAAAAGTGTGATGTGGTTCCTACGATGATTCCCACGATGATTCCCACATTCCCAACACCTAGGGCCATGTGAAAATACATGCTCGAAGCTAAAAAAATCAACACTCCCTCTTAGTGAGGAAAGTATTCTCACCACACTCCACAATCACATATGGGAATTCCTCCCGATACTATCAAAACATCAACACTCCCTCTTAGCAAGGGGGGCATTCCATCCTCCATTATTACCTAAAAGTAGATATGTCTCCCGCATTGTATTCTCTACCAAAACTGCTCTCCCATCCACCTGATTGTCTACGTCCTTTGTCACCAAGGTAAACCTCTTGTCTGACATGATCCCATCTTGAAAGACATCCTATTCCTAGAAGCCTCCTGCCTATGAACCTATTTTCCGTCCATATCAACTCATGACACCTACCTGATAGTTTTGGAAGATGCCTCTCTCCCATCTAGACATGAAGGTTGGCTCCAACTGAGAGACTGAATCTCCCTCTAAGCCTCATGACTCCCTTTAATTCCACACAACCTTTAGAGCTACCTTCTCCCTATCTATTATCCTCTGCACATTCTTGGGAGGTTTCTCTTCCCCACCGTATCCTAAGTGGCACAAACCCCCTTCTCCCCTAAGGGTTTCTCGACCTCCCGATCTTGGATCGTTCAATATACTGAGTCAGATCGACTCTTCAGGTCCCTGTGGGTACCCAAAATTACTATACATAGGCCTTTTTTCTCCCACTTGAACCACAGTCTATGACCATGGCTCTACCGCTTCACAATTTCGATATGCTAGGATATCCTGATCCTTGACCTCGACACTTTCCAAAGTGTTCTCCTCCGAACTTCAGACCTCACGCCACATGTCTCCTTTGATTTTGATGGCCCAAAAACACTTCAGGTTTCGCGACTTTGTGAAACTCTCGTTCACCTTGTGCACAAAACTTCGGACTTCCAGCTTTCGAAACTTCTGATTCATTGCCAGGTGCCTTCTCTGCAGCCAACGGTTGATATCTCTTCGCGAATTCATGAGTTCATGACTATCCTCTTACAATACCTCCAAACTTCTCGAACCATGAAGTGTCGAAACACCTTACGACTAACCTTCGTGTAATTCTCCCAGATTTGACAGTCTAGAATGATTCACCTCCCTCCAAAATGGATCTCGTTCATGGATTTCATGAAACCTTAAGGATTCTCCCCCTTGAATATTTCTCATCTCTCTCCCTCCTGAGCTTGTCTTCCTCGACTTTATTCATCCCTAAGAATACTTTCTTTGACACTTAGTCGAAATCTTAACCTCTGTGCACCTTGCAACAAGTTCTCTTCCACACTCAACTTCTCTTTGTGGATGATTTCACACTCTTTGCGACTGTTCTCCAACCACTTTTCTGCAACTAAAGTCACGATACTCCTCTTGAGATTACGAGTCTGAGACTCTGTCACACACTCCTTATGGACACATATTCACTCCTTGCATACATAAGTTTCACGCTACCTGTAGTGTCCCCAAGGCCGAGCTCCGTTACAGATCATGATATATGCAATGAATTGTAAATGTGTTTTATAGGCTGGTGAGCCAAGTTTTGTATAAGCTGTAAGGCTTATGTGTTTGTTAGGCCAACGAGCCTAAGTGTTGAAGGCCAGGAGCCTGCTGATGTACTTGTATGTATGCAAATCGATTAATAAAATATAAACACCGCCAGTGCAGACCGACCACGATGAATGAGTGAAGGGGGACTGAGCATCCACAGAGTGGGCAAGGAACTAGGGGCTGGAAGGTGGGAAAGGGGCTGAGTGTTGAGCCTAGGGGCTTAGGCCTGGAATAATATTTTAATATTATTTCCTAAAAATCCATGTACATATTATTTTATCCTAAGTTCCTAGAAAAAAGGAAGGATGTGTACAGGGAGGCATGGAGATGGAACGCGTGCAGTTCCCAGGGTGACAAGTGTAAACCCTGGTGCATGCAAATAAAACAGATGAAGTAAGCCGTGAGGGGGGATCATCCATTCAAGCCGACTATCCTGAGCGTGATCCATGCGAGCAGTTTGTAAGAGTTCCTGGTGTAATTCTGATACAAAAAAAAAAGCCTGTGTTTGTCCTAAAGAATCCGTGTACACCCCTGTTCGGAGCTATGGAGTCTGTGTCTAGTTCTAGGAAAACCTGGGAGCGCATTTCTTGAACAGGATCCCTGTGTTGGACTCGAGTCAAAGAATCCTTGTTTGTTCGGGAAAAGCTGAGCTAGCCTGTGCGTGGAGTCCCTGTTCTGAAATCATGACCGTGAGATCATCCTGTGACTGCTGAACCGGTTTGGGAAGCATTTGTCTGTTTTCCCCATGGGTTGTTGTGGCCACGCAGTACTGGACTGCGTGAGGCTTTTTGGCTTGTGAGCGACTCCTCCAGGTGAGAGAGTGCACAGAGGAAGGAGAGAGATCCTGGAAGGAACCCTGTAGCTGCTACAGAACCCGGAGACTTCCGGTCTGGTCTGTTCCTATAACCCAAGGTAAGGGAGACTGGCAGCCGAAGGACTGTCTAGGTGACAGAGAAGGTGCACTCTCCTGGGGTGGAACAGGCATGTGGGGAATGAGGGTCTGTGGGCAGTGAGCGTGGGAGATTCCTGGGAGAAAATTCCTTCCTGGTGGTTGTGAGTGATTGTTTTCCCTGTAACCTCAGCCTGAGTCTAGATTCCTTGCCCTGGGGTGGAGCTCAGTCCCATNTGTAAATGAATTACTGTTGAAATATATGGATTGTCTAATTATAACAGTAATTATATGTTTATTCTGAGAATTAAAATGTATCTCTTTGCTGTTATGCATGTGATTATACAATTCTGGATGTTTTATGTAAAAGTCCATGTACAGATTGGTTGTAGAGGTGTTTGAACACCTCGGTAGTGAAAAGGGTACACTACACTACCTCTTATGAGCTTCAAGTCGAGACAGACTCAGTCACACACACCATGTAGACACTATGCACACCTTGCACTCGCTCAAAGAAGAGAAACAATTGAAACTTATTCAATCTTCATAGCGACTCATACATTCAACCATGTAAATTCAATCATAAACCACAAGAACCATAAATAACAGAGAATTTCAAATAAGCGAAAAGTCCACCATTCATTCATCTAGATAGACACAACAACAACATACATTTGGGAAATACTCCTCTATCATATTCATTCAAAAGTAATATACATGGATTCATACACTCCTCCTCCAACAGTCTAGAACATATACAGTAGATTCAATAGCTCCTCACGTCTAGAGATCCAACAACTACAATGGAAATCTACACAATAGATTCAACAACCTATTGACTATCCTCTAGCAACATCCTTCTCTTGGAAACAATACAAGGCTTTATACAATAGGTGCTCTTTGAGCCTTTTCCTCCAACTAATCTAAGCTATCCTATCAAAATAAAATCTTTCAACTACTTAACATTTATTACAATAAATATTCGAGTCAGACAGATAAGAGTGAAAGCTCTAGATCTATACTGCAATCTTCGACATTAAAGAAAAATACATTCTCTCATCGATATTATGTGATGGCTCAGCCTCCAATCATTAAAGATGTGCATAAATCAAAATCTTCCCTAGATATTACATTAATACGCCAACTTTGCAATTCAAAATATTTCATACGCGCTAGTGCACCCAACTATCCTCCGCTTGTGCTTTGCTAGCGATGCTCCTGCATCATACTCCTCTGGCTGAAAAATTCATGGACTCTTTTCCATGAGCTCCTGCACCAACCTTCCATGCTTCTATATTTCCTCTTCACCGAACCAACTAGCATATTCTACTGGTCTTCCTTTCAACTTTACCAAATATTCAAAATATGTTTTCCTTCTGGTCTTCTTGCCAATTCGTCGATCTATGATCTTCTCCATCTACAACTTCCCTACTAAAGGCATTTGTTTCTTCCAATGGATCTCATTTTGATCTTCAGATCCTCCAGCTCCATCTTCCCTGTATGGATACAGGTATGCAATATTGAATATGGGTGATATACCCACATCTTCTGGCATCTCTATCTCATAAGCATTCTCGCCAAATATTCTCAAGATTTTGCACGGTCCTATTTTATTCAGCTTTAGCTTATTGTATGTTCCCCTTGGACACCTCTCCTTCCTTAAATGTGCTAGAACTTGATCACCAACTTCAAATTTAAGTTTCCTCCTATGTGGATCAACTCTGCTCTTATACTCATTATTTCTCTTCTGCAATTTCTCCTTGATCTGATTATGAAGTTCGTGCATTTATGCAGTGAAGTCTCCAGCTCCAGTGCTCCTAAACTCATTCTGATCCATATCTCTTAACTCCGACACTCCTCTCAAATTCATTCCATACACTATCTGAAATGGAATCTTCCTAGTGCTTCTGTTCACTGAGTCATTGTATGCAAACTCCGCTTGTGCTAGAATCTAATCCCACTAGCTATGGTGTTCAATGACCAAACTCCTCAACAAATATCCTAAACTTCAATTCACCACTTCGGTTTGTCTGTCTTTTTGAGGATGATATGAAGAACTAAAGGATAGTTTTTTTCCCAACTTCTTCCACAATGTTCTCCATAAATGACCAACAAATTTGGTGTCCCTGCTTGAAATTATACTCCTGGGCAATCCATGGAGTCTCACAATCTCTTTGAAAAAAAAAAATTGGAACATGAATTGCATCACTAGTCTTCTGGCATGGGATAAAGTGTGACATCTTTGAAACTCTATCAACTACCACAAATATGGAATCACTTCCTCTTCGTCTTCTCAACAGTCCCAACATGAAATCCATGCTTATTGCATCTCATGGCCTCTCTAGAATAGGCAATGGATGATACAACCCAGTGTTTTGATTCTTCCCCTTGGCATACTAACAGATCTTACACTTTTTTACAAACCTCTTCACCTTTGATCTCATACCTGGACAATAATACGAACCATTCAACTGTGCAAACGTTTTGTCATGGCTGAAATGTCCGACTAAACCTCCATTATGTTTCTCTTTCAATAGTTTTTCCCTCATCGAGAATTTTGGTATGCACAACTGGCATCCTTTGAACAACAACCCACCTTGAATCGAATATTTGACCCATTGGCTTCTGTCTCTAATTACAGGATTCTTGCATGCTTCATATGCTTCTTTGAAATCTGGATCATCACAATACATGTCCTTAAGGTGTTCAAACCTGAAGGTCTTGGCCTGAAATTCCTACAGAATCAAACTTTTACTTCTCAATGCATCAACAACCTTGTTAGCATTACCATAAATATGTTTGATGACAAAAGTGAAATTATACATAAACTCTATCCACTTAGCAGGTATCTGGTTTAATTTCTCTTATCTAGTTATGAATTACAAAGCTTGATTATCGCTATACAAAAGAAACTCCTTCGGAATGAGATAGTGTCTGCATTTCTTCAAGGCTTGAATTATGGCATAGAACTCTTTGTCATATGTGGAGTACTTATTTTTAGCTTCGTTCATCTTCTCACTAAAATATGAAACAAGATTATTATCTTGGCTCAAGATTGCTCCAATTGCAACTCCACTCGCATCACATCTCACCTGAAATGTCTTTCCAAAATCCGGTAAAACCATAATCGGTTGTTTTGTTATCTTCTCCTTCAATATATTGAAGCTCTTCTCATCCTCTTCTATCCATTTGAAAGACTTGTGTCTTTTCTTCACTGTATCCATCATTTGAGCACTAATCCCACTAATTTTTTTGATGAACTTTTGATGGAAACTTGCTAATTCATGGAAGCTTCTCACCTCAAATATGATCTTTGGTGACGAACATTCTCTAATTGATTTCACCTTTTCGAGATCCATCTTCAATTCATTTGAATAAATCAAAAAACCAAAATAAATGAGTTTTGTCTTCATGAAAGAGGACTTTTTCAAATTAATCAGCAGCTTATGTTGTTGCAGCCTCCTCATCACCAATGCCAAATGTCTCAAGTGCTCCTATTTAGTCTTGCTAAAGTCTAGTGTATCATCCAAATATACAATCACGAACTTGCCAATGAAATATTTCAACACTTCATTCACCAGCCTCATAAAAGTACTCAGGGCATTTTTCAAGCCAAACGTCGTAACAATCCATTCATACAATCCTTCATTTGTCTTGAATGCTATTTTCCACTCATCACCTTCTCTCATCCTTATTTGGTGATATCCACTTTTCAAATTTATCTTTGAAAAAAAGTTCACTCCACTAAAACAATCCATCAATTCATCCATCCTTGGCAATGGAAATATGTATCTGATGGTGATCTTGTTTATGGCTCTTGAGTCTATACACATTCTCCATCCTCCATCCTTCTTCGGAATCAATACAGTTGATACTTCACATGGCCTCGCGATTTCTCTAGCCAATCCTTTGTCTAACAGATCCTGAACCTGTCTTTTCACCTCCTCATTCTCTTGAGGTGTCAACCTATATGCAGATTTATTCGATAGGATTTCTCTCGGTATCAAATCAATGTGATGGCTGATACTTTTGATAGGTGACAATGATCTTGGCAACTCATCCACTACAATGTCAAAAAAAAATTCTAACATTTCTTGAATACCCTTAGGAAAATATTCCATTGAAGTACTTGTAAGGATAACCCTCGTCTTCCTCACTACAGTAAACTACATCTCCTTCTCCTTTACTTCATTTAGGAGTTCCTTCCCACTCATGAGAAGTATGCTCGTGTTGGATTCATCCTTCACTTTCTTATCTTCAATTAGTAACAACATGTGTGTCCTACCATTCTTCTCCAAGGTATAGGTATTTATTCTCCCATCATGAATAAAATTATTGTCATACTTCTATGGTCTTCCCAATAAAACATGACATACATCCATGGGATTCACATCACATAGAATCTCATCTCTATATCCACCTATTTTAAATTCAACAAGGCATTGTTTAGTTACTGTTACCTGGTGACCTTTTTGAAACCATGAGACTTTGTATGGTGTCAGATGTGCAGTTGTCTCTAGCTCCAATTTCTCCACCATATTTGTGAATACTAAGTTGTTAGTGCTCCCACTGTCAATTATTACCTTGCAAACTCTATCCTTCGTTTTGCAAGATGTCCTGAACAAACTGTTCCTCTGCACTGTATTTTCAATCTCTTGCTCTTGCTTTAAAAGAACCTTCTTCATCATCAAGGATTTCCCATCCTCTGCACCTTCTGCATCAACATATCTCTTATGCACTTCCTAAATGTGAGCTTTGCCTCCTTCCTTCTTCCTCTCGAGACAATCCCAAGACATGTGCCCTATTTTTCCACGGGCATAACATCTTACTTCTCCTTCTCTACCTCTTCCTCTTCCTCTAGGAAAAGAGTTTCTACCACCACTCTACCTTCCCTGGGAACTCTCTCCTCTCTCAGAGTGATTATCTGGTTTCTCCACCTCACCCTTGGGCTTTGGTTTCTTGTCATGGGCAACTCCTTTTCCTCTATTTAAGATTCTACCTTTGTTTTGTTGACTCTGCTTCCTGGCCATATTCTCTTCTGCTTTCAACACAATCTAATACGCATCCTCTACTATTCTAACTGTCGCCATGTTGATTTCATCATGGATTTCATATCTTAGGCCATTGATGTACTTGGAAACTTTGTCTTCATCTCTTTCTCTCTATCCAACCCTGATGTTTAGTCTGTAGAACTCCTTTGTGTACTCCTTCACAGTCATTCCCTTTTGTCTCAGGTTCTGCATCCTCCTAAACAGATTTTTATGGTAATATTTGAGTATGAATTTAGCCTTTAGCTTAGCTACCATTCTATCCCAACTCTTAATATTTTGTTTTCCCTTTCTCCTCCTGTTGGCCTGCAGTTCATCCCACCACAGTGTTGCATGTCCTTTCAACCTAGTGACGACATGTCTCACCTTTTTCTCCTCCTCGACATATTCATAGAAATACTTGTCAATTTCTTGTATCCAATCAAAAAAATATTCCATGTATAAATTACCTTCATACATTAGGACGTTGATCTTCAATCTGGCTCCCAACTTGACAACTGCTTTCAGCAAGTGTTCCTCTGCAACATCCTCAACTACAACCTCTTCAACTTCTACTTCTTCATTCTCTACATCGCTGATGTCTCCAACATCAAGTGCTCTCATTTATGTTGTTTCCATGGCATCCATCCTTGCTCTGATTTCTCTCATCTCTCTTTCCATATCTCTGCTTTCTACGGGCAACTCAGTACGTCTCCTAGGCGACATTATGATGATGTATCTGATACCACTCGTTGATACCAATCTACTCCTTTGTCTCCTTTTTTCTACATAAATCAATTATGTAAGGGCTATGATACCACACTGGCGCAAACCCCCTTATCCCCTAAGGGCTTCTCGACCTCCCGGTCTTGGATCATTCAAGATACTGAGTCGGATCTGGGTCCATGTGGGTACCCACAATTACTATACAAAGGCCCCTTTTATCCCACTTGAACCATGGGCTATGACCATGGGTCTACCCCTTCATGATTTTAGGATTCGAGGATATCCTGATCTCTAACCTCAACACTTTCTGAATTGTTCTCCTCCGAAATATGGAACTTGCACCGCGTGTCTCCTTTTATTTCGACAGCCCAACAATGCTTCAGGTTTTGTGACTTCGCGAAACTCCCGTTCACCTTGTGCACAAACATCCAGAATTCTAGATTTTGGACCTCCTAATCCATAGCCAACGGTTGAGATTTCTTCTCAACTTCATGAGTTCATGACTCTCCTCTTACAATACCTCCAAAATTCCCCAACCACGAAGTGCCGAAACACCTTATGGCTAACCTTAGTGTAGTTCTCCCAGTTTTGACGATCTGGAATGATTCACCTCCCGCTAGAATGGATCTCGTTCGTGGATTTCGTGAAACCTTAAGGATTCTCCCCCTTGAAGATTTTTTGTCACTCTCCCTCCTAAGCTTGTCTTCCTCAAATTTCTTCGTCCCTCGAAATGATTTCTTCGACACTTAGTCAAAATCTTGACCTATGCGCACCTTGCAACATGTTCTCTTCCCCACTCAACTTCTCTTTGTGGATGATTTCACACTCTTTGCGACTGTTCTCCAACTACTTCTCTACGACTAAAGTCATGCTACTCCTCCTGAGCTTACAATTCTAAGACTATGTCACACACTCCTTGCAGATGCATATGAACTCCTCGCATACATAAGTTTCACACTACCTCTTTTGAGCTTCAATTTGAGACAGACTCAGGCATGCACACCTTGAAGACACTATGCACACCTTGCACTTTCTCAAATAAGAGAAACAATTGAAATTTTTTCAATATTCACAGTGAATCATACATTTGACCATGTAAATGCAGTCATAAACTACAAGAACTATAAATAACAGAGAATTTCAAATAAGCGGAAAGTCCACCATTCATTCATCTATATAGACACAACAACAACATACATTTGGGAAATACTCCTCTTTCATATTCATTCAACAGTCATATACATGGATTCATACACTGCTCCCCCAACACTCTACAACATATACAATAGTTTCAATAGCTCCTCACAGCTAGAGAGCCAACAACTACAATGGAAATCTACACAATAGATTCAACAACCTATCAACTATCCTCTAGCAGCAACCTTCTCTTGGAAACAATACAAATATTTATACAAGAGGTTATCTTCAAGCCTTTTCCTCCAACTACTCTATGCTATCCTATCGAAATAAAATCTTTCAACTACTTAACATTTATTACAATAAATATTCGAGTCAGACAGATAAGAGCGAAAGCTCCATATTTGTACTGCAATATTCGACATTAAAGAAAAATGCATTCCCTCATCGATCTTATGTGATGGCTCAGCCTCTGATCATTAAATATGTTCATAAATCAAAATCTTCCCCATATATTACATTAATATGCCAACTTTGGAATTCAAAATATTTCAAAATATGCGCTAGTGCACCTAGTTGTCCTCTGCTTGTGCTTTGTTGGCAATGCTCTTGCATCACTGAGGGTTGACTCCCTTTGAAATCTAGCTCCTTCTGAGCCAGTACTACTTGTGAAGCCACCTTCCTCACTACTCATGGAGATACCTAATATCTCTATGTTACCAGTGGGGCCACCTTCCTCACCACTGGTGGAGCCACCTGCTCCTACTCATCTATCTCTCTTCTCCTGTCGGTCACAACACACATAGGCTTTCCCCTCGGCCTATATATGTTTCCCTTCCTAACTCCAAGAATCATCGTTGATATGAAGCTAGATCATCTAGGAACAAACAACACCAATCCATCCATATCATCCCTACACATCAACTAGGTCTCCTCTTGAATACAATCAGTATGTATACTCACAAACCTTGGAAACATCTCTCATGCACATATCCCCTGCACAAAAGGTTCCCAAAACATGGGAAGACCAAATTAACATCCAATAACACATGTTCATCCCAGAACAACATTGCATAGTCCTACTCCTCAATCCCTGAGGATGCAAACACACTCCTGGAACCCATGGCATATTTTACACTCACAACATGCCCCTTGAATCCATCTAGAATACCACTACTCCATGTCCCTGTACTACATTTTTGGTCCTCCTACCAAGCTCCTTGTACATACTTGAGTCAGACACTGTGAAACTCACAAACAAATATTGTGCCACTATCATGTGTTGGTAGCTCTTACTTTATAAGAATCATGAAATCCTCCAAGGAAAGCATCCTGCTTCCCCAAGTCATGACCATCCAATTAAATTCTATCCAATTCCATCATACAAGTGACCAAAAAACAAATCTTTGTGTCTACACATGCTACCACTAATCCTATGTCCTCATCTGAACATCCCCAAGCTGTGAATGGACACTCAGTCTAGTCCACTCAAGACCTATGCAACCCATCTCTGTAGTTTCCTCATCCTCTTAGGTCAAATACCTCATACATTGTCATACCTCGACAATGTGCAACTCTCCAGCTCGGTGGAGACTCTATTTCATCAACCTGGCAAACATCTGAAGCTATCTCATATGTGCCAAAGCATATGAGTTGCAACCATCGTAACTCACCATGGAAATTGACTAGAATTCCATCCACAGGGTTGGAAATATACCACACAACATGTTGTTATGATTAAGGCTCTCTACCAATCCACTAGAACTCCCAACTTGCCATACCATGGAGCTACGATATCCCACAACTCCTCGTATAACTAGCTTGCTCCATGTCTCAAACCAGAGACCATCTAACATGTTGCCACCTGCAACTGTAATTATAGATATGTCTCATAGCTATCACCCATGACCTTCTCGGAACAAGAACAACACTCTTCTATTGTTGCAACTCAAAGTGTGTCTCAATATGATCCCCTTCTCTTCAATTCCCACGCTATGATACCGTGTTATATTTTATTTCACCTAAGGTCTGGTCTATTGTTTCCACATTTATACACAATTAAACCAATTGAAATATAAACATAAACACAGTGAGATTCATAACTTATTTTAGCACATCGAAGCATACAATAATATCATAGATGAATCATCAATACCATGAGACACAATAATTGTGTTATGTAACTTCATTCAATCCCAAGGACAAAACTAGTCCTCCCAATGTCACCAAAACTGAGGACAAAAACTAGTCCTCTCAACCAATACAATATCACCAAAACTGAGAGAAATATTGTTCTCCAATATACAAAACTGAGAAAAACCTTTTTCTCCAATGCAACAAATCTAAGAATAACCTTGTTCTCCAATACACCAAATCTAAGATTAACCTTTTTCTCCAACAGAATCTAAGGGCAACCTTGTCCTTCCAATACAAATCAGAAAACCAAACCTCAACAATATCTGAGAAGCTCCCCTACACATGCATATTTTGTAGATCCACTTGCACAGTTTGTTGACGTCACCTGTCAGCTTGTATGGACCTATACTTGCCCATAAAATAGTGTACACGACTTTCCTTCCTTCAACCTCCGTACATATGCGATTGTTCCCACTGTAACCTGCATACATGTAAAAAACTCGCTCCACATGTGTGATCTCCTTTGCTCCTCTCCCTTGGGCCTAATTCACCACCTTGCAAACTTCCCCTTTTTTGAGATCACCAATCCTCCTAGCACAAGTGTAGACTCAGTTATGCTAGCTTCATCATGTCTCCACACTATGATACAATATTTAATGTCACAATGGCATCTCTCCTTTATATACAAGTCCAATGGGTGTGTCAAAATCCCCTCCACAATTCAACATCAAAATAGGATTTCTCTGTGGGTGTGAATCCCCAACACAAACCCAAGAATCCCATCACCAAACCCTTGAAGCCCCCAACCAAATCCAAGGGGGTTTTCACCAAACCGAAAGTGTGATATGGTGCCCATGATGATTCCCACATGCCCAACACCTAGGGACATGTGAGAATACATGCCCGAAGCTACACAAATCAACATCATTTTGTTAAAAGATATATATCGTTGTTAGGTGATTTATATGTACTAAAAAAGACACTAAACTACCCTCAATTAAATTGTCAACCCGGGGTAAGTAAACTTAGAGTTGTAGAAAAATATATGCCAAAGGTAAAAGGTTGGTAGGAGTATAGTCTAACTAAGGAAAGCAGCTATCTAAGGCTAATCTACTCAAGCAAACCTATCTAATG
>JASDQU010738110.1:109153-126097 GCA_032191745.1 Picea mariana
ACAAGTAAGCAGAGACACCTAACTAACCTACTAAAGCAAAAGACAAGTAAGCAAAGGCAACTAACTAACCTACGAAAGCAAATGACAAGTAAGAAAAAGCAACTAACTACTGCAAGCAAAACTTCTCATTGAACAACTATCTATCCTAAGAGGCAAGTGAACTAAATGCCTAATGCAAAACTATTTCTAATGTGTGAAAGGAAATCTAAATGCTCAATGCAATGCATGAAAGGAAATATATTCTATTGAAAGCAATAAAGGAAATTATCTCTTCTATGAAAGCAAGAAACTGTTTTCTAATCTATGAAATTCAAATGCATTCTACACTAATATAAGCAAAATTATGCTATACTAAATTCAATCATTATCTACAACTTGAAATTGCAATCTAAGTCTAAGAAAGAAATTTCATAACATAAACTAAACTAGCTCTATCTTAAAAATTCAAATTGCAAAAAGGAAAAATACTCATAAATAGAATTTAAAGACTATTTCAACATATGACAAGAAAGCAAATAAGCAACTAAATGACGAATTAAATAAATAAAACTAAATGACAACTAGATCAGCAAAGTAGAATTGAAAACTAAAGACTAATGACTATCCATCCACCAAAACCTCGTTAAAGAAAACATAAACTCAATTTTTTGTTCTATTCTATCTCAAACTCTATTTTAAACTAGATTCTACAATCATAAATCAAAGCATAATCTAACATATAAATGCATGTGGGGTTAGTGATGATTTTGCAAACTCGTTCCTAATTATAAAATCAATGCATATTAACAAAAAGCTTCCATACTAACTTGCAAAAGAGAATTAAAACAGTTAAACTACAACAACAAATTAAAGAAATGAAGGAACAATTCATGTACAAGAAATAAAGAGACATCTAAGATATGAAATGCATAAATAACATAGAGAACAGTTACCAGACTGCTGGTGGCGCCCACAACAAGTCATGGTCACCTCTCAAACGCACACCACGAGCTCAACAAAATGATTTCACCATTAAAACTTGAAAAACACAATCTTATACAATTCCGGCAATTGAAAAATGCAAAAACAAAAGAAAACGTTTTTATCTCTACCCTCTACTTTGTCTACTACTCCTTAGCTATTGTATGACCACCACGGTGGTATTTATAAGATTTACAAACCAAGTGGTCGACCACAGGAGGTTCGAACCGCTTCTAAAATTGGTAAATTTCTTTAATGGTGCCCTAACTGCCGAAACTGAGTGAGCCAATAATCGCCTTCTTTGGACAACTGAAATCGAGTTGTCTTGAGCTTAGTAGCTGGAGGGAGCAATCATGAAGAAAACCCATGTTCCCAATTTTTCCATCACTGGCCACCAATGCCATAACCGCCAACTCACCTTTTATTTTTGTGCAATACTGGGTGCTGGAACGAGTGCTAGATCAAGTGTCAGAACTAGAAATATGGTGTGTTTTTCCCTGTAACAGCAAAAAAACATGAATTAACTCTTGGAAATCATAGAACATGATGAATTACACTTGATTTAATTATTAAACATGAATTACACGTACCTTATGCCGATCATACCATTTTATCATCAAATTCTCCAAAAAGATCCTTCAAAAAGATGAAAATCACATATATACATATGGAAAAAGTGTATAATAACCGTCATGAAAATGATCATATCTCAGGCCCAACATTACCCACACCTAAGATTTTGCAGGTCCCATTGCAAGCAAAAAAGAAATTGCCCTTTATGACTAAACTTGTGAAGGAGGGGGTGGATTAACTTTAGAAGCTTCTCCCTCTTGCCCAGGGGATTTTTGACTTAGGATTTTTGTGATGTTTCAATTGCATCCAGAGACTATTATTGGTGGAATTGTCTACCCTTGGTGATATAAATACCTACAAAGATCTCTAAAACTGTTTGCAAAATCCACACTCTAAAATATAATAAACTAAGGAGATCAATGAGATCAAGTCATAGGAACATGTATCTCATAGTTGTTTTATTAAAAGAAAATGTAAAATGAGGCTTCATTAGACTTCTAAGCTAAACTAACAACATGCAGCTTTTATTTACTATCCTACACTACCTAAAAAGAAAGGGAAAATCTTTATTCAAGTGTAAGAACTCTTCCAATGTAACCATGTGCGGAGAAATATAAGAAGCATACTCATATCCATATATGAAAAAGTTACCACAATGATTACCTGGATATGAAGAACCAAGCAACCTACTTGTTTTGGCATCAGAAGGTGTTGAAGAAGAGAATAGTATTGTGGCTTGATGACCTCTTGAAACCAAATTTCAATGTAATCTTGATGTTCATCAACAGTAATTTCTATGCTCTCCTTCATCATGCTATGCAGATCCTCTTCTTCTCGATGATTGATTTCTGAAGTACATGAAGGATCTACTGAGATGGATGTTGAGAAATCCTCAATCTTAGGTCTTAATGATTTCTCTCTATTGGATGTAGTCCATAATTTTTCAGCTTCCTTCGCATTTTGGCAAGGAAAATCATTTTGTAGCTCATAGGACCTTGACTCTTCTAATATTTTTGGAGAGGTAGACAAGTTCTTGGCTACTGCCAAAATATGTTCTTCTTGAAAAGAAGAAATCTCGACTGCTGCTAGGATTTGAGAAAGTTCCCTCAAGCTAATGGTTTCTTCTGAGTTCATCTTGCCATTTGATAAAACTTGGTTCACACAAAGATGATGTCCAAAAAGTTAGGATCTCCTGATGGTGGTGTAAAAGAAAAGGTTGTATTTTTTGGTTCTGTGGAAGGCTCGAGTGGTCTTGCCTCCTTCCCTAATACTAGTATTGATTCAATTTTTTTGTTCTATAGTGCTCCGTGTTTTAGTCTCTTTTAGAAACTTCTTTAGCTCTTTGGGTTGAGCTAGCTCCTGTTTTTTGGTATTGTTCTGTGGAGCTTAAGAGTGGAATGCTCCTTCCCCCAAAGAGATCGGAAGGAACCTTGTCTGAAAGGTCTGATTTAGATTTAATGTATCTACCTTGTGGGTCTCTAGGCCTATTAATAAAAAGAAACCAAAAACAAAAGAAAAAGCCACCATTTGGTTTCTAGGTCTATTCAGGAAAGAAAAAAACAAAAAGAAAAACTACCATTGGGTTTGGGGGAACCTGTTATAGCAGATGCACAGGTTCTTACCTCTCGTCTTAAATTTCCCCCGCCACCAAACTAATGCTAAGGTCTAAGGATAATCTATTTCCTAACTACTTCTTACCTTGAGACAACTCCCCGACAACGGAGCCAAAATTTTAGGTGATTTATATGTACTAAAAAAGACACTAAACTACCCTCAATTAAATTGTCAACCTGGGGTAAGTAAACTTAGAGTTGTAGCAAAATATATGCCAAAGGTAAAAGGTTGGTAGGGGTATAGTCTAACTAAGGAAAACAACTATCTAAGGCTAATCTACTCAAGCAAACCTATCTAATGAGAAAACCCTACTAAGCAAAATGAAACTAGGTAACCTAAGTACTTATGGGCCAAGGATTGATGGATGGTGTTGACACTCGAAATTGAAATGGGTTGCAGCAAATCAATCCCGAGGCAACCTCGAACCACTTTGGATTGGGAGTTTCCCCTTCCAACCCGAGAGGGATCTCTCGAACAATGTCACAATAGGAATTTAAGTAGCATGAAAAAGGTGGGCATATTTATGGGTAAATGATGGTCTTGGATTTTTGGAGTTTGGGGGTTAAACCAGGGAAATGGTCCATTGGGCATGGAGTCAAATGAAAACCGAGGAAAATAGACAATAGCATAGATCAAATAACTTACAGAAAGTGAGGCAAAGTAAGTCTATCTTTCAACGCTTTGATAAATCATGATGCGGTAGTGGAAAGAAAAAGGAAGGGCCGATGTAGCAAAGGATATATGCAGAATTATGAAAGTGTAGGCTGGTCTTACACCCGTTGATAGCTGGTGCAGAGGAAAGACATCAAACAATTACAGAAAACCCAAATCCATTCGTTATAGTAGTGGTCGTACTAAAGTATAACGAAGAACATCAGTTAGAGGAAAATGAAATGAAACGCAGTTGCGACGGAATAAGGAAGAAATAACATTATGAAAATGATAACACATCAACTGTGAGTAAGGATCATATCAAATAAATTCCAAACAGATTTAACACAGCTGAAGAAGAGGAAAACATGCTGAAAGAAATCGACCGTGATGAATCTCACAGTCACAAGGAAAAATCATCTTTATTACTCCATTAATGGCTTACAAATTAACTCAGCAATTACAAAGAACCCCTCTTGATAGAGGTTTTCCCCCCAGTTCTGCGCTCATGCACCCCCCTCTCCCTAGTGTTACAGACATCATTCTTTTAAAAGAGAAAAAAAAATCTAACATAAAACTCTTAGTGTTTTGGGAAATATGAACCGGTTTGCCTTCTCTGGACTGTGCAAATGCCAGGTGCATTTGCCGTTACAAACATTGGTGTGCGCTAGAAAAAACTCATTGATTGAAATGTAATACGCTAGCCACCAACTGCTCCGGTAATCAATGGGACAGTTTGCAATGCGAGTCCAGGAATGAGCAAATTCCACAACCGCGTGGGCGTTGATTTATCGATTGAAAATGGAGCAGTGACTGTTTCTTTTTGCATAGATTACGACATGCCCAGATCGCTGTTACAGTGTTTTTACCAAGAATTATGGCAACCTCCTTGGATGCGACAGGCCCAGAATGAAGGAATATGGTTTCCTTTTTCAAATACCGTCCCCCTCATGAGTGCAGAGACTCGTCAAATTTAGCTTGGATTCTGTCAATCTCACATTTTCAATTTTCTGTGATGAAGACTGTCTAGTAGAATCTCAACAAAGAACTCTTTCTTTGGCATTCTTGGTATTTGATAAAGCCACCGTATAGAATGGTTCTGCAATATTCGGCACAACTTCAGAAACAGATCCGAGTACACCAGAGTCAGAACCTGTGAGTAATCTCTCAGAAATAGCCAGTGTTGTATTCTGCACAAAGACTCGATCACTGTCATCTTCTGTAATGTTGTTGGAACTCAGAACCCTCTGCATCACATTGAGTACCAAAGTTGTGAGATTAGTTGTAAGAACCCTATAGGGATGTATTACGTCGAGGATATATCTCTATCTCGTTTTCCAGTGTAAAAAGTGGTGTTGGACGGGACAATACTGTGAAATAGCGTGGATTTAACTAAAAACCTCCTTTCTCCATTTTTCATCTCACAACTTCTTTGCTCCACTTTCATGTGTATAGGGGGTCTTTAATAGTCTAGTGAATGGAGACCAACAGAAAAAATAAAAAGCCATTACGTTATTGCCATGTTCCTCCTTGTTATCGTATCATCTGCGGGTGCTTATGCGGATGATGTGCTAACCCCAGTGGACGGGCTTTCCTAGACATTTCATAATGACAACTGCCCCACCTTGGAGTCGATAGTGAAATCCTCTCTTCGGCCGCTGTTGATACCAAATATCACACAAGCGTCGGGGTTATAGAGACTCCTTTTCCACGACTACTTCATGCAGGGATGTGACGCATCGGTCATGCTAAACGGAATGTCTAGTGACCCGAGAAAGCAGCAAGCTGTTCCAAATCTGACTCTTAGTACCATCGCTTCGATTCTCTGCATAGCCAGAGGCAATCAATTATCGAGAGAAACGCATTCAAACGGCCCTTGACAACATTGTCAGTCCTGTCAGGGAAATCTCTCTGACTTATCTGCAAGAACCATAATTAGTAGTCCATGCCCATAATGCCCACATGAGCCAGCGTGCCACCAAATAGGTCTGGTCTACAACAAGAAGTCCACCATTACCACCGAGAAAAAATTCAGGTAGCCGTTTTCTAGAAGACTGTTTTCTATCGCTCGAACAAAAGCCTATGTCTTCATTAAATTATTGGGCAGTGATTGATCGTTATCGTCCTCAGCGTATACGAAGGAGTGGAGGGATTTGGTCTGTCGAAGTATGCCAAATATTTACCTGCTCTTTTTATGGACCCACGTTGTTTGACACTACCCCGCTCATCAGCTATAGGAATATCCACATCGATGTACCCTTCCTGTCGATTTCAGTCGATGAATGTTCGCCCGGTCTCTTTGTCTTGGCCCTTGATCTCCTCTTATTGTGCTTTGCGTCCACGTTATTTCTTCTTAGTCTCACTGTTAGACAGCGAGCCCACGGGTGTCGAAGTCGATAGAGTAGAGGATGGAGAATCTCGGAAAGTGCGGGGCGAATTACGTGCCTCTCTCTCCGTTTTTTAAATTGCACAAGAAAACACATAACATGTACTCCACCAATCCTTGCTCTCGATATGGCTTCTTCCAGCCAACTCAATAATCTTAGATACTCACATGCCCCTCAGTTGCTTTCTAATGGTATTCAAGGTGCCACGACAAGGGCTAATAAAGCAAATGAACTCTTGCTTTGCAATTTAAATTTATCTCACAGTATGGCTCTCTGTAGCTGATACATTACTGACTGGTAACAATGATGCACCTCAGTGCAATGTAGTGCTCCTTCAATCACACTTAGTTCTTCTCTCGAACTAACTCTTCCTTTTTAGTGGCTAAGTCTCAAGTTGCAAACCTGCGACAATTTCTCTCCTATTCAGGCTGTCTTCTTCTCTAAAGATCAAGTTTCTCTAATACCCGAATGATGCATATTGAAGGGGAGCAAGCTTGAACTTGAAACAGAGATATAGCATTACTAGGGAATGATCCAAATTACAATAGACTTACAGGCCTAAGTCCCCATTTCCCTCTTTTCTAAATAAGTCCTACGCATGTGTTATTGTTACAACACTTATAACAATGCTTATATAGGGCAGATTCAAGCCCAAATACACAACTTCAATTAATGGCACACATGTCACTTAAATGGACATCTAGTAGACTCAACACACCTTTTGGCATTCAATGGGATAATTTTAGGCATAATATGGCTCCTTCGAGTGTTCTTGCTTGGATATGATTTAATGTGTAACCATTGTAGGGAAGCAAAACTCTTCATGATGGCCGCTTGCCATTCTTTCACCAAAACCTTCTTAATTGATCAGCTATGCAATTCAAAGAAAAACCAAATATCCTTGCAATAGATGTCTTCGAAATCTGATCTTCTATATTCAGGGAGGGATCACTAACCCATCAACAAGTGGAGCAAAACATTCTTCAAAAATGGCTGATGAAGGAGACCCAGTGCTACCATATACATGATCAAATGTAAATAAATGAGAACCAATTTGTACCTTGGGCAACACAGTCAATTTTGATATCTGTTACAACATCGGCTCCCTCTAGGGATGGTACTTTCTCGTAAAGTGCCAAGAACAGTAGACCAGGTGCCTCATCCATTGGGTGGCCTTAACGTGAAAGCTGTAAATTCTGAGTTCTCCTGCTAGTGAAATCACCATCGGAAACTTTTAATGGAGTCGCCAGAGCATGTGCAACCAATATTTGCCTATGACTGGCTGCTCAACCAGGCCTTAGGACTGTGAAAATGTCGTTCTCCCAGGGATAGATATCAACTTCGAAAATCCCCGACAACGGCGCCAAAATGTTGACACTTGAAACTGAAATGGGTTGTAGCAAATCAATCCCGAGGCAACCTCGAACCACTTTGGATTGGGAGCTTCCCCTTCCAACCCGAGAGGGATCTCTCGAACAATGTCACAATAGGAATTTAAGTAGCGTGAAAAAGGTGGGCAGATTTATGGGTAAATGATGGTCTTGGATTTTTGGAGTTTGGGGGTTAAACCAGGGAAATGGTCCATTGGGCATGGATTCAAATGAAAACTGAGGAAAAGAGACAATAGTAGAGATCAAATAACTTGCGGAAAGTGAGGCAAAGTAAGTCTATCTTTTAGCGCTTTGATAAATCATGATGCGGTAGCAGAAAGAAAAAGGAAGGGCCGATGTAGCAAAGGATATATGCAGAATTCTGAAAGTGTAGGCTGGTCTTACACCCACTAATAGCTGGTGCAGAGGAAAGACATCAAACAATTACAGAAAACCCAAATCCATTCGTTATAGTAGTGGTCGTACTAAAGTATAACGAAGCACATCAGTTAGAGGAAAATGAAATGAAACGCAGTTGCGACGGAATAAGGAAGAAATAATATTATGAAAATGATAACACATCAACTGCGAGTAAGGAGCATATCAAATAAATTCCAAACAGATTTAACACAGCTGAAGAAGAGGAAAACATGCTGAAAGAAATCGATCGTGATGAATCTCACAGTCATAAGGAAAAATCATCTTTATTACTCCATTAATGGCTTACAAATTAACTCAGCAATTACAAAGAACCCCTCTTGACAGAGGTTTTCCCCCCAGTGCTGCGCTCATGCTCCCCCCCCCTGGTGTTACAGAAATCATTCTTTTAAAAGAGAAAAAAAAATCTAACATAAAACTCTTAGCGTTATGGGAAATATGAACCGGTTCGCCTTCTCTGGACTGTGCGAATGCCAGGTGCGTTTTCCATTACAAACATTGGTGTGTGCTGGCAAAAAATCATTGATTGAAATGTAATACGCTGTCCACCAACTTCTCCGGTAATCAACGAGACAGTTTGCAATGCAAGTCCAGGAATGAGCAAAGTCCACAACCGCGTGGGCGTTGATTTATCGATTGAAAATGGAGCAGCGACTGTTTCTTTTTTCATAGATTGCAACGGGCCCAGATCGTTGTTACAACGTTTTTACCAAGAATTATGGCAACCTCCTTGGATGCGACAGGCCCAGAATGAAGGAATATGGTTTCCTTTTTCAAATACCGTCCCCCTCACAAGTGCAGAGACTCGTCAAATTTAGCTTGGATTCTGTCAATCTCACATTGTCAATTTTTTGTGATAAAGACTATCTGGTAGAATCTCAACAAAGAACTCTTTCTTTGGCATTCTTGGTATTTTATAAATCCACTGTATAGAATGGTTCTGCAATATTCGGCACAACTTCAGAAACAGATCCGAGTACACCAGAGTCAGAACCTGTGAGTAATCTCTCAGAAATAGACAGTGTTGTATTCTTCACAAAGACTCGATCACTGTCATCTTCTGTAATGTTGTTGGAACTCGGAACCCTCTGCATCACATTGAGTACCAAAGTTGTGAGATTAGTTGTAAAAACCCTATAGGGATGTATTACGTCGAGGATATATCTCTGTCTCGTTTTCCAGTGTAAAAAGTGGTGTTGGACGGGACAATACTGTGAAATAGCGTGGATTTAACTAAAAACCTCCTTTCTCCATTTGTCATCTCAGAGCTTCTTTGCTCCACTTTCATGTGTATAGGGGGTCTTTAATAGTCTAGTGAATGGAGACCAGCAGAAAAAATGAAAAGCCATTACGTTATTGCCATGTTCCTCCTTGTTATTGTATCATTTGCGGGTGCTTATGCGGATGATCTGCCAATGCCAATGGACGAGATTTCCTGGACATTTCATAATGACAGCTGCCCCACCTTGGAGTCGATAGTAAAATCCTCTCTTTGGCCACTACTGATACCAAATATCACACAAGCACCGAGGTTATTGAGACTCCTTTTCCATGACTACTTCGTGCAGGGATGTGATGCATCGTTCATGCTAAACATAACATCTAGTGACCCGAGCAAGCAACAAGCTATTCCAAATCTGACTCTCAGTACCATTGCTTCGATTCTCTGCATAGCCAAAGGAAATCAATTATCGAGAGAAACGCATTCAAACGGCCCTTGACAGCATTGTCAGTCCTGTCAGGGGAATCTCTCTGACTTATCTTCAAGAACCATAATTAGTAGTCCATGCCCATAACGCCCACATGAGCCAGCGTGCCACCAAATAGGTCTGGTCTGCAACAAGAAGTCCACCATTACCGCCGGGAACAAATTTAGGTAGCCATTTTCCAGAAGACTGTTTTCTATCGCTCGAACAAAAGCCTATGTCTTCATTAAATTATTGGGCAGTGATTGATCGTTATTGTCCTCAGCGTATACGAAGGAGCGGAGGGATTTGGTCTGTCGAAGTATGCCAAATCTTTACTTTCTCTTTTTATGGACCCACATTGTTTGACACTACCCCACTCATCAGCTATAGGAATATCCACATCGATGTACCCTTCCTGTCGATTTCAGCCGATGAATGTTCGCCCAGTCTCTTTGTCTCGGCCCTTGATCTGCTCTTATTGTGCTTTGCGTCCATGGTATTTCTTCTTAGTCTCACTATTAGAGAGCGAGCCCACGAGTGCCGAAGTCGATAGAGTAGAGGATGGAGAATCTGGGAAAGTGCGGGGTGAATTACGTGCCTCTCTCTCCGTTTTTTAAATTGCACAAGAAAACACATAACATGTACTCCACCAATCCTTTCTCTCGATATGGATTCTTCTAGCCAACTCAATAATCTTAGATAATCACATGCACCTCAGTTTCTTTCTAATGGTATTTGAGGTGCCACGACAAGGGATAATAAAGCAAATTAACTCTTTCTTTGCAATTTAAATTTATCTCACAGTATGGCTCTCTGTAGCTGATACATTACTGACTGGTAACAATGATGCACCTCAGTGCAATGTAGTGCTCCTTCAATCACACTTAGTTCTTCTCTCAAACTAACTCTTCCTTTTTAGTGGCTAAGTCTCAAGTTGCAAACCTGTGACAATTGCTCTCCTATTCAGGCTGTCTTCTTCTCTAAAGATCAAGTTGCTCTAATACCCGAATGATGCATATTGAAGGGGAGCAAGCCTGAACTTGAAACAGAGATATAGCATTACTAGGGAATGATCCAAATTACAATAGACTTACAGGCCGAAGCCCCCATTTCCCTCTTTTCTAAATAAGTCCTACGCATGTGTTATTGTTACAACGCTTATAACAATGCTTATATAGGGCAGATTCAAGCCCAAATACACAACTTCAATTAATGGCACACAGGTCACTTAAATGGACATCTAGTAGACTCAACACACCTTCTGGCATTCAATGGGATAATTTTAGGCATAATATGGCTCCTTCGAGTGTTCTTGCTTGGCTATGATTTAATGTGTAACCATTGTAGGGAAGCAAAACTCTTCATGATGGCCGCTTGCCATTCTTTCGCCAAACCTTCTTAATTGATCAACTATGCAATTCAAAGAAAAACCAAATATCCTTGCAACAGATGTCTTCGAAATCTGATCTTCTATATTTAGGGAGGGATCACTAACCCATCAACAAGTGGAGCAACACATTCTTCAAAAATGGCTGATGAAGGAGACCCAGTGCTACCATATACATGATCAAATGTAAATGAATGAGAACCAATTTGTACCTTGGGCAACACAGTCAATTTTGATATCTGTTACAACAGATGGTTCCTAAGAAAGAAAGTAAAACCCTATGTAAAGCAAACTAGTTCAACAATAAGCAAGAGCAAACCACAAAGCATAATAAGCAAATGACAAAAGCAAACTTCTTTAACTTTCCAACCTACATCCAATGAGAAACTACCCTATGAAAGCAAATAAATAAGAAAGTAAGCAAAAGCTCCTATCTAACCTATTAAAGCAAACAGACAAGTAAGCAAAGACACCTAACTAACCTACTAAAGCAAAAGACAAGTAATCAAAGGAAACTAACTAACCTATTAAAGCAAAAGACAAGTAAGCAAAGACAACTAACTACTGCAAGCAAAACTTCTCATTGAACAACTATCTATCCTAAGAGGCAAGTGAACTAAATGCCTAATGCAAAACTATTTCTAATGTGTGAAAGCAAATCTAAATGCTCAATGCAATGCATGAAAGGAAATCTATTCTATTGAAAGCAATAAAGGAAACTATCTCTTCTATGAAAACAAGAAACTGTTTTCTAATCTATGAAATTCAAATGCATTCTATACTAATATAAGAAAACTTATGCTATACTAAATTTAGTCATTAACTACAACTTGAAATTGCAATCTAAGTCTAAGAAAGAAAGTGCATAACATAAACTAAACTAGCTCTATCTTAATAATTCAAATTGCAAAAAGGAAAAATACTCATAAACAGAATTTAAAGACTATTTCAGTCGATGACAAGAAAACAAATAAGCAACTAAATGAAAAATTAAATAAATAAAACTAAATGACAATTAGATCAACAAACTAGAATTGAAAACTAAAGACTAATGACTATCCATCCATCGAAACCTCGTTAAAGAAAACATAAACTCAAATTTTTGTTCTATTCTATCTCAAACTCTATTTTAAACTAGATTCTACAATCATAAATCAAAGCATAATCTAACATACAAATGCATGTGGGGTTAGTGTACGAGTTTGCAAACTCATTCCTAATTATAAAATCAATGCATATTAGCAAAAATCCTCCATACTAACCTGCAAAAGAGAATTAAAAACTACAACAACAAATTAAAGAAATGAAGGAACAGTTCATGTACAGGAAATAAAGAGACATCTAAGCTATGAAATGCATAAATAACATAGAGAACAGTTACCAGACTGCCGGTGGGCCCCCCAACAAGTCGTGGTCACCTCTCAAATGCACACCACGATCTTAGCAAAATGATTTCACCATTAAAACTTGAAAACCCCGGCCTTATACAATTCTGGCAATTGAAAAATGCAAAAAGAAAAGAAAATGTTTTTATCTCTATCCTCTACTTTGTCTACTGCTCCTTATCTATTATATGAACACCACGGTGATATTTAAAATATTTATAGACCAAGTGGTCGACCACAGGAGGTTCGAACCACTTCTAAAATTGGTAAATTTCATTAATGGTGCCCTAACTGTCAAAATTGAGTGAATCAATAATCACCTTCTTTGGACAACCAAAATCGAGTTGTCTTGAGCTTAGTAGCTGGAGGGGGCGATCGTGAAGAAAACCCATGTGCCTGATTTGTCCATCACTGGCCGCTAATTCCATAACCGCCAACTCGCCTTGCGTTGTTGTGCAATACTGGGTGCCGGAACGAGTGCCGGATCGAGTGTCAGATCAAGTGTCGGAACTAGAAACATGGTGCGTTTTTCCCTGTAACAGAAGAAAAACATGAATTAACTCTTAGAAATCATAGAACATGATGAATTACACTTGATTTAATCATCAAACATGAATTACACATACCTTATGCGGATCATACCATTTTATCATCAAATTCTCCAAAAAGATCCTTCAAAAAGATGAAAAACACATATATACATATGGAAAAAGTGTATAATAACCGTCATGAAAATGATCATATCTTGGGCCCAACAATTGTAATCATGAAAATGGAAAAATTCTTTTACTCTATACATTCCCTATTGTTTTATATAGAGTGGAGGACATGGTTGAAGGGAGGATGGTACTCTTTTTCAACCTGCTAAAGACATTAATAAATATATAACATTTATCTTCTTGTGTATGGTGTACTGTTGGCCTTTGGCCATGTACTAAGGAAGAAATCAAATATTAAATAAAAATAAAGACAAGGTATGAAGAGCGCGAAAGGCACACAAACCAGAGAGGGGGCGAAGTGGTTAAAGAAGAAGAAAAGAAGGAGCGAGGTAAAGGAAAACTGAGTCGTTAAAGGAGAAGATGAAGGAATACAAAGCATCAAGGAAGATGAATCATGGATAGGTCAACAATCAAAAGAAGACACTAATAGGTGCTTTGGAGCACCTCACGAAGAAGAAAGAAGGACAGGGTGGTGAAGTCCTCAAAATGCGACTTTTGATATCTAGGGTTTTTGTACCTAGGGTTTTGGTACCTAGGGTTTCTAAGAGTCAGAGAAGGATAAAGAGGGGTCTAGAAGAGTGGAGAGAGTTTGTTTTGAGATAGGGAGATTGAGTTGTAAAAGCATATGCTTGTATCTTAAGATCTTCAGGTGGGTGCGAAGATCTACTCTGTTGATGGGTGCGCAGGGAAAGGGAATAAAGAGAAAGAGAGAGAAGGATCTGCAACTAAGTGCGCAGATAGAACTGTGCATTTTTACCTATTATATCAATAAACACAGTTATGTGGACATAGCCCTAGGGAGAGGGTGAACCATGTAAATCTTGTTGTTCTTTGTGGTTGATGGTGTGTTATTTTTTACCTGTTATACTGTCATGCATTGTTATTGTTCCTATTGAAGATAATGAGACATAATTAACTTCGCGAAGGTAAACATAATATGGTTAAGAATCTCCAGGTTACCTTGCGTTATTATTATGGAATCATCTTTCACTTCCTCTGGTTGTAGACACCTATGTCCTACAACCCCCCTATTACTACTTCATGTGAGACTTTATCTTCTTCGCAGGTGTTGCTAAAAGGGCTAGTAGTTAGGGTTTGTTGGTGCGTTGTTATATTTGAACCCTGGGTCTACCTCTGTGCTAACATGTACTAGTCTGATATGGTTCAATTATGAAACATTTTGAGTTAGGAGGCCCCCTTGCTTGGATATGTATTACATATTAGGTCATAGTAATTTTCAGTCATGTTGATGAAATTGTGATTTATGCACCTTTGTTTATGTCAAGTAAATTTTTGATGATTGTCATTCACTAAAGGAATTCATTGAAGGACATGAAACTCAAGTTAGCTACTCATGATTAATCACATAACCATGTATAAATGAAGTATTTTGATTTGATCCTTTATAGCACTTAGTTCTTCTTGTGTCCCAATGCACAAATCCTTAGTGTTTATTTTCTGCAGTTTACATTTAAATTTTGAAGTACAGATTTAGATTATTTTGTAGGCTCTGATTCTTCATATACTTTGCTTGCATCTCATAATCCTACGAGGCCCTGGGTTGATGATAAAATGTAACGAAAATTAGCATATAATTAGATTGACTTTTTTGGTGTTGTTGTTGGGGAGGTGATAAAGGGATTAGAGAATTTATATATTTTGTTTATGCACACTAGTATTGAAGACTCAGAGGAGGATAAATGGTAAGATGCAAAGGCACCCTCATTTATGAAAGGGTTTTAGCCTATTGCATCCACTTTATTGGGTTCTTTCAAGCCCTTGTCATGTTAGTTCATTGTGTCTTATTTTAATTTGATGCATATAAAGGGAAAGACTTCTCATGATGAAAAAATAACTTGGTGAAATCAGGGTCTCGGTATCATGAGTTACCCGAATACATGCTTTTCTTTGGAATTTATCTTGTGTGGTGTGAATTTCATCTGTTTTTTAAGAGTTTGTAAATACACCATATACTAATCCATGTGCAAGACATGGATTAGCAGATCAGACAGGAAAAGTAAATATGATCAAGCACTTGTTGAGAAAAGTAATGCAGACCCCCTATCCCTCCTAAGGACTACGCAACCTCCCGGTCAGGATCTTCTAATTTCGGAACCAAAATGGCTCTTCTGGTTCCGAGCTGGAACATCCCTCTTCAAATCCACAGGTCCTTATTTGATTTTTTCCCACGCAAACCAACACTAGATGCAAAACCCCACTCCACATGACCACATGCACGACCACGGGCCTATCCTGAAAGGCCCATCACATTTCACGACCTCGAGATTTCCAATACGACAAGTCCTTGGCTCCTCCAAGTCCCAAAACACCGATGAGGGATAATGGATATTATCTCCTCCCTTTTTCCAACTCACGTGACCACACACCCGTGACCACAAGCTTTTCAACGAAAGCGCATCGCGGTTCGCAATATCAGGACTTGGGATACAAGGTGCTTGACCCCTCCAAGTCACAAAAGAGAAAATCATGATGACGCGAGATCTATGGCTCAGGTCTCTCTTGGACCGACGGCTATGATTATTTCAACATTTCACGGTTTACGACTTCGGCCTGCACAAAATCTATTCACTCCTCCACCTGGTCGTCGAAATGCCAAAACACTCCATCCCTGTGGATCGACGACTCTAAGCCTCCGGAGATCCGATGGTCCTGATCTCGTCTTGGTGGATCGCTATTTCGGGGTTCGAGGTTTTGGGATTCAAGGACCTCTGTCCCCCCAAACTCACGATAGTCGGTATCACGAAATGGACCAACGGTCTAGATCTATTGGGAATCGATGGATACTATTCCCCCTAAGGGTTGAGTGTTGAAAGATCTCTCTGTTAACCTCCTCACAGCTCTGCTCAATCCAACGGCTCATGGGATTTCGTGACTCTCCCTGTAAACTCTACACCATCCGTTTAGAATTTTGTGGATTTCCCTCCTGGGCGTAGGCGACGTCAAAACTTTCGTATTTGTCTCAAATTAGACGGTTGTTAACCTTCCTCTGTGATATGATAGACAATAATGCTCTTCATCCTGAGCTTTTAATCTCCCTGACTTAGAAGGTTTTCTAAGTCCTCAAAGGTTTTAACCTTCGCTTACCCCAGGAAATGGATTTCTGGATCTCGATAACACTTTCCTAAAGTGTTATTCCTCCTAATCTTCGTCTGGTTTAGACTTCGATTTCCTGCACACTCCTTGCGTCTAAGGGATTTCAATAACTCAGATCCACGAGATTTCTCGCAAAGAAATTCCCCCCCCAATTTCCTTGCGTTCCTCTCTGGCTCGACGCACACCTTGCAGAGCTTCAAATGAAGAGAAACAATTGAAACTGGAACACTAACATGCACAGTTCCATTCACTTTCTCATGAAAAAAGAAACGACAAGAAAACACACACAATCCACACACCATACATTTGGATCAATTTTCCTTCTATTATATTCACAAGTGTCGAAATGGCTACAAAATACATTCAAATTACAGTAACTCAAAAAATGAGATCTCCAGCGAACTCGCAATTCTCTTACAGCTAATTTATCTCTGTATTGTTGCCCTCCCAGCTGGGCGTACAAACTTCTACTTAACTCAAAAATATTTCTAGGGTTTCCCCTGGCTACTTTCCTACTCTAAAATTCATCCTACGCTATCTTAGTTCAGTCACATTCCAGAGCCGTAGTGGAAAATCCTCCTCTGTTTATGATTTTCAAAACGTGCCTCAAAGGGTGAAATTCAGCACTGGTTCAAGCATGCCTCCAAAGGTAAATTTT
>JASDQU010738110.1:161390-177350 GCA_032191745.1 Picea mariana
ATGTATGCAATGGTCTGTAATAGACCAGACATTGCACATGCAGTGGGAGTTTTGAGCATGTATATGTCAAAACCAAGGAAGGAGCATTGGACAACAGTAAAGAGGGTCTTCAGGTATCTTCGTGGCACTACCAATTATGGATTGTGCTAAGGGTAACCTTTCTTTTGAAGGAACTTGACCTTTGGGAGATTGTAGAAAAGGTTGTTCCTGCACTAACAAACACAACTTTATTAGCAGCTCATGAGAATTAGGACATCAAATCCAAGAGAGTGATCATGGATGTTGTGAAATATCATTTGATCCCTTATGTGGTAGAGAAAAATTCGACCAAAGAAATGTTCAAGGCTCTAGTGGATTTGTTCCAGAGTGACAAATTGAATAGGAAGATGATATTGAGAAACAAGCTCGGATCCATCATGTTATCACCCAAGTTGTAGGTTTGGAAAAGCCTGACCCAATCCAAGAGATGGCAATAATCGTGCGAGAGTCTACCCATTGTCACCTCAAATAAACCCTCTCCTCTATTTAGTGAAGGAGAAATCCAACACAAGGGGGGAATCTCGGGTGACCCAGGGGGAAATGAGATGGAAAGTGAGGTTATGGAAGTGATACCCCTATCGGTCAAACTACTAAGTGGAGAATGGATTGGAAATAAATATCAGAGATAGTTAATGATTGTAAAGTGCTTGAGGACATGTAGAAAATAGTTGTACCTGCCCGAGACACAAGAAGAGACGAGTATGCAAGATCAAAGATTAAGTGGACAAGAAATTTAAGCTTGTTGTCTTAGACTACAAAAGTAAACAAGAGTATATATTAGAAAGTAATAAAGTTAACTACTGCGTATTTAACCACTCAAAGCATCAAATATTTATTGAGAGATGAAGAACAAAACATGTAGATTAAATCTCAATACTTTAGCACAACATTTAGTGGTATTAGAGGGTTGTTGTATGATTTTTTCTGAGTATGTTTGTAACATCCAAATGGTTGTAGAAAATATTTTCTACAGAAGAAAGTTTCAACCACTAAAACAAGCAAGTAATCCGACCAAAAGTTCACAAATTAGCAGTAGAAAGATAGGGATGGATTACTAGCAAATTTCCACGATTGAAATGCAAGTTAAATTTAAATATATAAAGTTATTTGTTGCAGCCCTAATGGCTGTATATTTTATTTAGTTATATCTCAAAGTACACTAGGTCAATCAATATGCCCTAGAGGATTTAGCAAGTTTAAAGCATCAAGAAAAGATTTCAACTTGAACAAGATCAATATCTCTCTAAATCGTGTTTACCAAAGCAAGTAATTTATTTCTCCAATGTAATAAATGATTAGTGCCTTTCCAAATGGGTTAGGTATTCTTCTTGTATTAAGTTAGGACTACTAAATATCAAGGGGTGTAAGTCCTTTTACTATCTTGAGATAGAAAACCCTAACAAGGTAAAGACTAGGAGGGTGTAAACCCTTTTACTCCTCCTAGCTACCTTTGCAATAGATTTTTCAACAAACAATAATGATAAAAATTGGTGGAGGGTGTATACCCTTATACTCCTCCAAGGATCTAGCCAATAATAACCATGGAAAAATAAAGAAACCTAATAAAGAGAAGATTTTCCTTACCAATTCTAAAAAATGCTAAGACAACCCCTAGTTACCAAGCATTATTCATCACCAAAGAAAGAGAAATAACCTCCAAGAGATAGCACACCACTTCACTCCATAAGACAAGAGATAAACCATATCAAAGGAGAGAGAGACAGAATGAATTTTCCCAAGGGGGTCACAAATTTCAGCCAAGTAGTCTTCTCACAATGGGAGAGCAATCATAAAATGAAAAGGAAATGATCCTTATTTATACAAAAGTTATAAAAAAAAAATTCCACTTAAGTTAGGGTAAACCACAAAATAAGGGAGACATTTATCTTTATTTTTCCCCTTTACAATATTAAATTCAAAATTAACTTAAAAATTGCACATAAGAAAACCCTAAAGGTGACGTCAACCCTCTCTAGGGTGATGTTTTGACACTTCTAGCAAGTCGTTTGAGCTTGGAGGTGAAACATTGAGCCTCCAAAGGCCTCCCTCTCATGCGCTAGGGTCTCCTCCATCAATCCAAGTTTTCTATCCATCCAAATTCCAAGTTTCAATCAAGTCAACACCACTACCACCAAAACCCTAGCCCTAGGGTGATGTCAAGCCCTCCAGAGTAACATTTTGACCTCTAAAGGAAAAACGTTGGGCTTGTAAGGGTTACGTGAGATCTTCCATGGTGTCTTTAAATCCTCCAAATTTTTCCATCATCATCTGATTTGTGGGACATGGTATCTACCCTATGGGATTCATGCCCCACGGAAGCCCAAGCTAGGCTTGTTCTTCCAAAACTATCTCCTGCAAAGACAATGAATATTACCTCCAATGATCTCAATTCAAATGCATCATGATAAGTAAATCAAATAAATAAAAGATTAACCTAAGCATGTGCATCAAAAACCACCTCATCAAATTAAACGAGTGCTCAAAGACCCTATGCAACTTGCCAAGTTTAGGTATGGGAGGGTTGACAAAGTGACCTATTGGGTGAATCATTCCCTAAGTTAAGGAGTGTTTCCTAGGTGGACCAACCTCTAAAACATGTAGAGAAGATGAAGTGGATAGGGGAAATAATTTTGGGCATGGTTTTCATTACATACAAGGGATCATATTGTCTCATTTATGGGTGCCTTTGTAGAGGGTGTGTTGCACCTTAGTTTTCAATGCATCCTTTTTCCAAGCTCATTCAAGGCCATTAATTAATTAAGGTCCATAACAACTAGGTAATCCATATGGGGTAACATATATCTTTGGGGGAAGTACCATAGTGTCACTTGAAGGGATAGGTACTCAAAGTGCCATGGGGTTAAATTCTATCCTGTAATGCACTTGTGTAGATCCCTCAACAAGTGGAAAATTTATATATATGTGTTTGATTTTGCGGGTCTTTGATTTTTTTTAGGAGAAATGGTTCATTTTTCTCAATACCTCTTTGGGTGAGCATATGGAAGGTTATCATTTTTCTTTTATAGTTTTCCCGCTACATTCCCTATGGGCCTTCAACCCCTTCTTCCCATGAAATGAGGGAAAATCCCTTCTTGGGTCAGTACACCCGAAAATCCCAAAAGATAAGGAGGCAAAGGAGTGAAGTGTGGAAAGTGGAAAGTATGATCGGGATGGCATGATGGATCATCAAGGATACCTCTTAGTAGAAAACCCATCCCTAAGGGTGACCACTTACTAGGGAAAAATTTCAACCACCAAGGTGAAACATGCCAAAGAGCATAACTTCCAAGAAAACATTACATAATCGAAAGAAGATTTAAATTCAACACACTCAAATTCCTCAAATATTGAAATGACACTCACCATAATACATGGATTGTACCTCATGGATAAAGACCCAGTGTCTTCCAGAATTAAGCTGGTGTGGAGGATACCATCATGATGAATCTAAGATCTATGGTGGTGAGGCGGGCCTTTATCCATGCAAGTGGATGTTTTCAGCCATCTGTCTCTCGGTACTGCATGTATGCAACCTGAGGGCCTCGAGACATCATATCCTTGGTTATCCCTGAAAAATGGGGATAACATATGGCTCCTACTCGGGGACATGTACTTGTCGTAGAGTGCATGAGAACCACAACATATTCTAGTTGGACCTATTCCTACATTGAAACATAAAACTATAAAATCTAGGGTGGCTCTACACACCCTTTGCCCATATAATAAAAAATCAAAATTCCAAAATTGACAACTAATCTAGAAAAGAAAATTTAAAAATTTATAACTAAACATGTAATATGATGAAATCAATATGCAAGTAGAGAAAAATTAAACATGAAATGCAACTAAACTACCATGATAAATCAAGATGCAAATGTAAGAAAGCAAGATGACCTAACTACTTACCTGGGGCCTGGGCCCTGAAGAAGTCAAGTGCCTTGAATGTAGGGTCATAGAAGATACCCATCTACTGGTAATGACATCTTTCTCTCATCCAAGGATGTCAAGTAGTATTTCTCTTTCTCAGACTTCTTCTTGATCATGTAAGGGCCAATCCAAGAGACATCATCCTTCTGACCATATTTAGGCTTTCCCTTCCTCTTATCCCACATGAATGAAATACTTCCTTCACTGTAGTTAATGTAAGGTATATCCTCAATGTAAGGATACGAAGGAGGCTATGTATTGACTTCATCTTTAATGGATTTCTCATGTTCTTTGTTCTCTTTATCTCCTTTCTTTAATATCTAGATGGACCTTGGAACTTCACAAGCTTCTCCTTGTATTCATTCATCCTTGGAAGAGTGTATCTATGTAATATTCCTGCACAAAAGGTAGGTCCCATGGATCATATTCAATGATCTAGCGGGTTACATCAAAGTCACACTCACTAGTGTAGTCAGTACTATTGGGATCCATCACATGCTTCTCATCCCTTCCTGACTATATAGAATATCAAAAATTCCATCCCCCATGGGAATATGTGCATGGGTGAGATCCATACTGTGAAAACCCCCTAGAGAAATGAACCATCTTCTTGATAGAAGCATTCCCCAAGAATCTAGGACATCAATCACCACTATGTTCCTAATGAGGCTAATATGAGGAAAATCAATCAGGTAAACCTCAACATCTTCTCAAATCTCGTAAACTTTGACCTTATTGGAATCAATACCATAGACATTTCCATAAGGTGGGGTCGTCTTCAAACCAATTTGTTTCATGAATTTCAAGGACATCACATTTGTTGAGGCTCTGGAGTCCAACATACAATTTTTCAAAAGGAGACCATTTATCCCCAAATAAAGATAAAATGGAGGTTTATTATCCTTCTTCTGATCAAGATACATGGTATTCAATATTATTGGAGGGTCCTCCTTTTTAGTTGATACTTTCAATAATTTCAATACTTCTTTCCTCACATATGGGATATTTCACATCTTAGGCGTAGGGACTGTCATATTCAACTTCCCAAACATGGTCAGCACATCTATGTTAAATTAAATCTCATATTTTGTTGAATTTGGTTTTAAAAGTAATTCACAGACTAGAGGTGGAGGTGGTGGGACCACCTTCTCTACATATGGAAGAGGAACTTCCACCTCTGGCTGAAGCGGAGTGGAAGGCTATAGTGGAGGAACTGAAGCCTTTTTTCTTCTTGCGTATGTCAAAAATTCACTTCAAATTTCTCAATTCCTTTCTTTGATCCTCTGTTAACTGATTTAATACTCAAAGTTGTCCTTCTCTAGCTCCTCTTTTTCTAGACTTCATCAATTTGTTCTTGATTAATATCTTCTTCTCGGAAGTTACAAATCATTTCCATGAATTTTATACAATCATAGGAGTCTTCATCACATCGTGGACATTCATCCTCCCGATGAGGTTCTTGGAAAGGAGAACACCATGGTGTTTCTTCTGTGTTGACCATTCCAACTGGGTTCAATGTGTCAGTATCGTTTGCCTCTTATTGAGGCTTCGGATTCCAACATGTGGCATCCCTCTGATGTCTAGTAAATTGAGGTATGAGGAAATACTGATTTCTTTCCATAGTGGTCAATTGTCCCATGGTATGATTCTGAGCTTGGAAAAAATTTGTCTCATCTGGTTTATCTTCTAAGTCAAAAGATAAATTGGATCCGGTGTAGTGCTACTGGAAGCTTTTGTATTTTCTTATGTCTTGGCATGAGGATACTAAAAAGGGTCAACCTTTGAGTCAATAAGGTTGTCTTCAATCTTTGCGCTATACTCTTTGGCTTCTACCACAATAGTGGGCTTCTTATGCTTTAAGATGAAAAGGAATTTCCCATCAAAAGAATTCATATAAAGGAGACAAATAGTTGCATCTGGAGGACGTAGATCTATCGAGATTTGGTTTTAAAATCTCTCAAACCTGTTGTAAAATTAACTTACTGTCTCATTCTCTTTCTTCTTTATCTGATTGAACTGAGCTACAATCATTCCATTTTCCTTCTTTTTTTTCCATATGTTCTTGAACAAATTAGAGAAATCTTCATAAGATGCTACATGGTAATCAGGAAGGCCCCTAAACCATCATTGGGCATCTTCAATTAGTGATGAATCCAACAAACTCATTGCTATGTATTCATGTTCTACTTCTCAATTATCCATATCTCATCCTATGGCATAGGGATTATCGTCAGTTGTGATCATATTAGTCCACGAGAACTTTGGAAACCATTTGTGAGACTCTTTTGACATAATATTGGGATATATGGGGATGGTGTCCATGTTCAATGTTTGTAGACGTATTTTTCCCAACGGTGAGCCATTGGAGCAAGGGGAAGGGTACCTTGGAAAGGGTTTTGACAATGGGATTTTTAAGAGGAGGCCTTCTTCAATAAACCTTAGAAGGCTTGAATCTCCCTAAGGGAAAAGTATTAAGGAAAGGTGGATTCAAGCCTTCTAAGGTTTATCGAAGAAGGCCTCCTCTTAGAAGGCTTGAATCTCCCTAGGGGAAAGCATTAAGGGAAGGTGGATTATGGGATGGTGGATTCGTCAGATGAGCTTGAAGAAAATCTCATCAAGGGTGGAAAGGGAACGTTCTTCAAATGGAGTCACTAGAAAAGGTAGTGGTAAAGGATTTGTGATGGAAGCTTTCCAAAGTGTTGTTAGGACACGTGTTGGAGTTACTTCACACAGACTTAGGATTTATTTTTCCTAATGTTTTTCCTTATTTATTAGTCATTTATCCAATCTCCTATTTTTTAGGAGAGAATATTCCATCTGGAGAATATTCGCTTCAGTTGACACTTCAGTTTGACTAGTTGAGTTGAGTCTAAATGCTACATTGGTTTTATCACCATGAAACATTGGGATAATCACCATGCTAATGCACACTTTCCTTGGGATCATCACCATACTATCACATTACCCTTGATTCATTTATCTACTCCTCACTACACTCTATTCGATCAGTTAATATAAGATTGGTTGACTAGTTAACTCAGCTAAGTGGTAGTTCACTCTCGTAACTGCCTGAGAGACTAGACTAGGTGGCAGTTCACTCTCGTAACTGTTGGTGTGTGTCCATATCACTATATACCAACACTATGGTGTATTGGTTCTCCTCCAGTGTGCATTCATTGAGTTATACGGAGTATATCATGTGTAAATTATTCATTATTCATTACGGTTAATGCGAATTCTTCTATTCTTTCTCTCCTTCTTCTTCTTTCTCAATTTCTCTCTGCAAATGTGTGTAGTATTTTCTAGCTAGATCTATTTTGTGCAGGTTTAACACATTTACATGGTATCAGAGCCGACAGACTGCTAAGCAAAAGCTACACCAAAATTTCTTGCAGGTACAAAAGATTGAAGGCAGCGAAAAGATGGATTTCCAAAAAGAATTTATTATTACACCTTACAACTACTTTCCATGGAAGGATAAAATAGTCATACATCTTTGAACCAGAGGATTGTATAGGTTAACCTTGAATACATATACAGAGCCTACATCAGCCATAGAAAAATTCAAGTACTTAAATCGAATGGATGAAGCATTCAGAACAATTTGCAATCTTATTTCTCCCGATCTCTTTTTTCACATATCTTCCTATAAGACTCCCAATGAATCCTGGACCACCTTGGAAGGGATATTTTTCAAACAGGATGATATGAGGGGACACATGTTGGAGGTGGAATTTCTCACATTGGATCCAAAAATCTTCGACAATATCAAATATTTCTTTACAAAATTCAAGGATTTACTGTCGTAACTCAAAGCTTGCGGGGTTGATAAATATAAGGAGGAGAAACAAATGGTTCTCACCATTCTCTCCAAACTTGGTCCTGAATTCTCTATATTTGTATCCACATTCCATTCTTCCATATTTTCCTTTGGAGCCACCTGGAAGATGCCTTCTCTTGAGGACTTTATCGAATCCCTGACACAAGAGAAAACCAAGCTCATCAACATGGGAAAAATAAAAGGCCCAAAGGTGCATACACTCACTATGCAATATGGAAGCCATAAATATCAGAAATATAAATATTAAAACAAAAGGAAATCTCATGCACATCCGAAGAAGGAAGGGTGCACAAAACCCTTCACCGATGCCTCTAGATCCAAAGGGGAAAAGGGGAGAAAAGGGGAGAAATTCATGTACTGTCACAAAGGATTCCATCCAAAATCCGCATGCATGCAAAAGAAAATAGATACAATGTCTCAAATACTTCATAAAAACAACCTTAGATATCGCATCCCCAAGGGTGCCAAGAAAAAGAAGCCAGAAGATCAGAATCCTAAGAAAGGCAATTCTAGCCATGCCTTGATTGCCATCAACTCCTCTCTCAATGCTTGGATCGTAAATTTAGGAGAATCACATCACATGGATGCCTCAAAAGAAGTATATTCTTCATTGGATTCATGAAAAGGTCTTCCTATTCTGATGGGGGACAAATCTTCAGTCGAAGTCACCAACAAAGGAAGGATTGAACTCACTAACAAAAGATTCGAGAATGTGTTGCACATTCCCAAACTTTATGTCAACCCTCTCTCCATGTATCAGATGAAAATTTTTGTCACTGGAATAAATTCATATTCACACCAAATTTCTTGGACATATATGAAATGCAAACCAACTCTAGGGTTGCTACTGGTGAGGTAAATCATCAGTCTAAATTGTATACATTTTTTGAATTCATTGAACCTGGTTCTTCTTTACTACTTACTCATGCTGATGAAAGTAGTAGGATATGGCATGAAAGGTTTGGACATTTAATTTCAGATACATGACACATATTAGTAAGAAAATATTGGTTGATGGTCTACCAGACATCCATTTCTCCAAGGGAGTATGTGAGGGATGTGTTCTCAGAAAACACCCTCACGAGAAATTCGACAAAGGAAAGTCTCAGAGAGATTCTGCGCCTTTAGATCTGATCCAAAGTGACCTTATGGGTCCTTTTCCACATCCATCTATCCGAAAAGTGAGGTTTTTTCTCATTTTTGTTGATGATTTCTCATGTTTTATATGGATCTACTTTCTCAGGAAAAACTATGAGGTCTTTCAACACCTCAAATATTTCAAAGCCCTGGTTGAGACACAGTCCAGAAAGAAGATAAAAGTCCTATAAACTAATTATAGGGGTGAGTATGTAAATCATGAGATCCATAATCTTTTCCATGAGGCATGGATTCAGTTGCAACACACAGTTCCCTATACTCTGCATCAAAACAGAGTTGTTGAGCGGAAAAACAAATCTCTAAAGGAGATGGGATCTTTCATGTTGCATGCAAATTCACTACCATAGAGACTATGGGCCGAAGCACTTAATTGTGTAACATACATCCAAAATAGATCTCCCCATAGATCTGTCAAGGATAAGACCCCCTACGAGGCTTGGAGCAGCCTCAAACCGGAAGTGACCCACTTTCGTATTTTCGGTTCACGTGCATAGGCCCAGATTCCCTCTGAAAAGAGGAAGGCACTTGATCCACAGAGAACTGAGTGTATTTTTGTTGGATACCCCGACGGTGTGAAGGGATATAGGCTTATTGATCTTTCCTCAGATCGGCTCATCATTGAGAATAGTTTCCAATTCGAGGAAAGTGTCTCGCATGTACCTCAGCAGCCACATGCAGACACCTTCATTATTCTACCTGTCTAAGATGATGAGCATGCACATGTTGAATCTTCTTCAGACAAGAGTTCTAACTTAAATGAATCAGATGATTTAGATACAGAGTCAGTACAATCAGATGCAGAGTTAGAGCATCCAGATGCAGTTGCAAAGCCAAAGTAGAGGCCCAAGTGGGCACATACTACTCTTCAGGATGCAGGGGATCTCGTTGGTGATCCAGCCGATACTAGGAGGACTCAATCTGATTTCGAGGAGCCTCCTATTGCACTCACTGCTGCTGAACCATTGTCCTCCAGGAATATTTTCTTGGTTCAGTCTTCAGATCCACATTCTTACAGTGAGGCGGCTGGAAATCACTTTTGGGAATCCACCATGCAGGAGGAGTACAACTCCCTCCTCGAGAACCAGACTTGGGATCTAGTTCCCCTTCCTTATGGGAGGAAAATTTTCAGATGCAGATGGGTCTACAGAACCAAGAACGTAGCGGATCAATAGATTAGCAGATACAAAGCCAGGTTTGTTGCCAAAGGCTTTCAATAGGTGCATGGTATTGAATATGATGAGACCTTCTCTCCAATAGAGAATATGGATTCCATACAATTGGCACTTGCCATTGTGGAAACCAAGGGATGGGAAGTCCATCAGATGGACATGAAGAATGAATTTATTCAAGGTGATCTCTATGAGGAGATCTACATGGAGCAACCCCAGAGATTTATGCAGGACTCATCTTTGGTCTATCGACTGAAGAAGTCTCTTTATGGCCACAAGAAGGCTCCGAGGGCATGGTATTCCAATATGGACTCCTGCATGTTGTCATAGAACTTTGTACATTGTAAATCAGACCTGAATGTCTACATGCTTAGGACGGTTGATTCACTTCTACTCTTAGTTATGTATGTTGATTATTTTTTGATCATCGGTTGCTCGACTTCAGCGATTATTGCAGTAAAGAGGATTCTACATGACAGGTTTTTGATGATGGACATGGGTCTGCTACACTTCTTCCTTGGACTCGAGATCAGTCAGGATGCATCAGGCATCAAACTATCTCAGGCCAAGTATGCACGAGATATCCTTGAGATATTTCACATGACAGACTGTAATTCTTCTTCGACTCCTTTCCTATCAGGATTCAAACTTGAGGATGGCGGGGAGACTCCACTAGTTGACAACACATTGTACAAACATCTAGTGCGGATCTTGTTGTATCTCACACACTCCATACCATACCTCTCCTATGCAGTTGGTGTAGTTTCCAGGTTCATGCAGGAGTTGCATGAGCTACATTGGAAGGTTGTAAAGTGTATCCTTCGATACGTACAGGGCACCATCACCTTTGGGATTCATTATGCAGTAGACTCTACATTAGATCTCATCGGGTTTACTTATTCTAACTAGGCTAGTGATAGCAATGATTGCAAGTCCACATATGTCTACTCACTTAGTATTGGTTCCGGGCCTATGTGTTGGTCGAGTAAGAAGCAAGTTGTCATTTCTCTATCCTCAGTCGAGGTAGAGTACAGAGGGGTACTTAACATAACCATTCAGGCTATGTGGCTACAACATTTTCTCATTGAGTTGGGCATTCAGTTTCACCAGCCGATCGTCATCTGGTGTGACAACTAGAGCACTCTGAACTTATGTAGAGATCCAGTTCAGAGGTAGTGGACGAAGCACATCAAGATCCACATGCACTACATCTGGGACTTAGTACATGAGGGTATCATCGACCTATATTTTTGTCCTTCAACAAAACAAATGACACATTTCTCTCCTTCTTCTTATTTCTCAATTTCTCTCTGCAAATGTGTGTAGTATTTTCTATCTAGATCTATTTTATGTAGGTTCAACACATTTACAACATGAAAGAGGATTCAAAATCCTCCCTGACAACGATGCCAAAATTTTATCTCCCAAACTATAGGTTGGGAAAATCCTGACCCAATCCACGAGATGGAGATAATTGTGGGAAAGTCTACCCACTGTCCCCTTAGATAAACCTTCCCCTCTCTTTACTGAATGAGAAATTCAACACAAGCGGGGAATCCCAGGTGAACCTAGAGGGAAATGAGATGGAAAGTGAGGTTATGGAAGTGATACCCCTATAGGTCAAACTACTAAGTGGAGAATGTCTTGGAAACAAGTCTCGGAAATGGTTAATGATTTCCAAGTGCTTGAGGACTTGCGAAAGATAGTTATACCTACCCGAAACACAAGAAGGGACGAGTATACAAGCTCAAAGATTCAGTGGACAATCAATTTAAGCTTGGTGTCCAAAACTACGACAGTAAACAAGAGTATATATCAGAAAGGAATAAAGTTAACTACCATAGATTTAACCACTCAAAGCATCAAATATTTATTGAGAGATGAAGCAAAAAACATGTAGATTAATTCCCAATACTTTAGCAAAAAATTTAGTGGTATTAGAGGTTTATTGTATGATGTTTTCAGAGTATGTTTGTAATATCCAAATGGATTTATCAATTATTTTCTATAGAAGCAAGTTTCAACCACTAAAACAAGCAAGTAATCCGACAAAAAGTTCACCAATTAGAAGTAGAAAAATATTGATGGCTTACTAGAAAATTTCCATGGTTGAAATGCAAGTTAAATTTAAAGATATAAAATCATTTTGTACAGCCCTAATGGTTGTATATTTTATTTAGTTATTTCTCAAATTATTTCTTTTGTTTAGTTAGCAAGCTTAAATCATCAAGAAAATATTTCAACTTGCACAAGATCAATATCTCTCTAAATCATGTTTACCAATGCAAGTAATTTATTTCTCCAATGTACTAAATGATTAGTGCCTTCCAAGAGAAATGATAAATTTCATCGCAAGAGCAATGAAAACTTTGACTATCGTCGCAAGAGCGACGAAACTAGATGTACATCGCATTAACGACGAACATGAAGATAGTGGACTCTCGTCTCTCTTGTGATGACATTTGGCTATTGTCACAAGTGCGACAATTCAATGATGACCATTACACTATATGACAAAGTCAACATTGACCATTACATTGTTTGACAAAGTCAACATTGACTTAATCAACCTTCGTCACACTTGCGACGAAAAAAATATCTATAAATATTTTGTTAATTAGAGATGTTGCGACAATCTAATTGCTATAACAACGACGGTTCATAAAGGGTATTTTTGTGTGGAAGAATGTCGCAGAATATTAGAGGTGGGAGAAAAATTAAAACGGGTGAAAAGGGTGATAGTAGATGTTATTTCTCTTGCAAAAAATGTTTCCTTACACGTCCTGTAATAATTTTAATAGCAACAACTACAAAACATTGTAGGAAATATTTGCACATTGATGGGGGATCGAATGAATATCATCCTGTGGTAATTAGTTATATATTCATTATCTATTTTTATATTGTTGATTTTATATAAAATTATATATGTATATATATTATTTGAATAATTTTTATAGTACACACTAATTTTTCATGATTGTTTGTAATTATAAAGTTAGAGTTTCCCTCTAACTTTTTGCAGAATATTGCACCAAGTAGTACTTGTAGAAATGATGTTTTATAAGTTGAGGAACATGATCAAGCAAATGAGGATCTCATGGAAGAAGATGATGAGACAAATCAACTTAATGATCCCATGGAAGAAGATGATGGGACAAATCAAATGATCCAAGATTTGTTTGCTCAGTCGGATGAGGATGGAGACAATATTGATGGTATTTATGATGAACCTCTATTAGAAAGGGAAAATAAACAACTTTATGAAGGCTCAAGAGCAAATCTTATCTCCGCTACATTGTTGCTAGTGAACATAAAGGTTATGAATAATTTTTCGAATACTTGTATGACATAGATCCTAAGGTATGTAATATGTTTCATCTCATATACATAAATTTTCACTTTTTTCTATTTGTTTTTAGTGTTAGTTAATGTGTAAAATAAGAATGTTATTTTTATGATTAATATTCCTTACATTAACTAGTTATTTGTTATGTTTTATATTGTAAGGTGAATTTTTGTTACCATCGTCAAATATTTTACCTCGCACATATCGATATTTGCATTCCATTATGAAAGAAATTGGAATGGCTTATCAAACTATAGATGCATGTCCTAATGTGTTGGATCATGTTGTCATTGATGCCAATGGTTTGATTGATTGATTTCATTGTTTGATGTCAAGTCATTGATTGATGTCAAGTGATTGATTGATTGATGATTGATGTAATGTAATATGTATTGTCCTTGATGAGAATGCATAGATGGATCAATGAGTTGTCATTGATATAACGAAGATGGATCACCCTTGATGAGAATACATATATGGATCAATGATACATGATTGGTACATGATGCATAGTTGATGTATATGATGCATTGTTGGAAACATGTATAGATGACTCATTATGGTCTTATCATGATTGTTAAGGTGCAAAAATGGATGAACTCCAAAGTGGTCCCCTTATGGTGAAAGCCCTCATGGGAAGACGCTTTGCGGATTGAGTTATCCTAGAAGAATGGTTGGAGGACCCATGCTTGTATGAGGAATAATGAGATGAAGATAAATGAATTTGTTGGTGAAACTATCCTAGACGGATAGTGCTTGTCATGACATTTCTGGTGGTATGTGGAACATCACATAACTCCTCACGGTTTGAGATTTATGACCTTATGAAGTTGGAGGACCCCCATATGAAGGCTTGAAGCCCCCAAGGTCAAAGAAGTCAAAGTGACCTAAAAGAAGAAATCATTATTTAAATGATAAAGTAAAGTGACAAAGTCAAGGTGGATTATTTAAATAATAAAGAGAAGTGAAAAAATCAAGAAAGATTATTTAAATGATAAAGTAAGGTGACAAAATCAAGAAGGAATATTTAAATGATAAAATATTGGAGAAATTTCTATTTATGGAAAGTGGTTAACCCTAAAATAAGGAAAATAGGTTAAGAAATCTAAAAGTGGGTAAAGTGACCTAGAGGATGAAAGTATAAATAAGATAGCTTTGGACTCTTGCATTTAATCCTTGTGGGTGGATCAATGGAGAGCTTCTAGTGAGAATATATTTTGAAGTATTGATGGAGAGCTTCTTGTGAGAGCATTTTGGTGTGGATCTCTTGAGCATGATTGAAGATCTTTTGAGAAAGAGAGCGTGAGGAGGATCTCATGGATGCATCAAAGTTTTGGCAATATTAGAGATCTTGATGTCAAAAGTCTCGGAGCTTCAAAAACCCTATTTTCTGGTGCGTACGCGGGTTGTCTGTGTATAGGGTGCATATACGCAAGTTGTCTGTGTATAAGGTGCATATAATACGTGGTTTTTCTGTGTAAAAGGTGTGTATACGTGGGATGTCTCTGTATAGGGAGCGTATAGTGGATAAAATCATGGATATAAAAGTTGAGTTGATGACAAGTTGTTGAAGACTGAAGCAAGTTCCAGATATGCACTCTATGGGCTCAAATCTATCACTGAGACACTGGTATGGTTACATTATTGTCTTGATGGATAACATTGCTTATTTTGTTGTGAATTCCTAGGGAATTCTTGGTATGGTTTCTATGATGTGGTTTATGTTGGTTGATGGAGTGAGCAACACTCTTATGATTCAGTACTGATATGATGGCTATAGTATGTTGATTACTTATGCATGATTGAGTAGTATTCATATTGATTGGTTGTGGAGCATGAGTAGGATATTGGAGAGCTTAGATGTATTATGATTAGCTGATGGTCAGTGACAAACAGAAGAGAATGATAAATTGGTTCCAGAGGATCTAAGTTGATTTTGAAGACCAAACCCTAATAGCTCAAAAGATATACGAAGGCTGCAGTATTGTTTGGGAGCGTATACGTAGGTTGTAGTATTTCTTGGGCGCATATACACGCAGGCTGTACTACTGGTAGGGCACGTACACACGCACGTTGCACTACTGACAGGTCACATACCTATTGTAGATTGACATATGTTGAGGATTGTTTCCTCATCTCAATTGGTGCTGAAGGTGTAAGCTGAGTCTTCCATTATAGAGATGATTCTCTTGTAGAGTTGTACTCTATTCAGTTGTTGTTGATAAACCCTCGGATTGTTGTCCATAATAAAAAGAAAATTGCACATACATCTTGTGTTCTTTATGTTCCTTGTGGTGATGACTTGTTGATGATACATTGTTGATACATGTTGATGATATGTGCTCACATCTAACTGGTTATAAATGACAGCAATGAGTAATGAGTAAAATGTTGAATGCTAACTAAAGAGTTTTGTGTAAGAGGGAAGTTTGGGAAAAAGATCCCCACACTCATTCACGCCCCCTCTATGTGTGGTA
>JASDQU010738110.1:224238-247064 GCA_032191745.1 Picea mariana
CGCTCGACGACTACGGTTTTTTCGAGTGATTTTCCTTCATCTTGTAAACCCTTCCGATGCCGAATTTGGGCGCATCGGGTGAAATGTTTTCGCTGTTGATTCTTTATTTAAAGGTTAGGCCTTTTAAGTTGTTAGTTTTCATAGATTCAAGCAAACTTTGAAAGACTTAATGAGAGTCAAGATGATAAGCAAATGCAACATTTTTTCACAATGAAGTCGAACTAGACAGTGCAAAAGATCAAGTGGTACCCAAAAAAATAAAATTTGACATAGGCTTTTTTAGGGTGTGTTGATTGCTCAACAGGAAGGTTTTAACACTTAGGCGTACTAAGTTACAATATTTAAACTCTCAACCATCTATTTTGTAGAATAATTTATCCCTATTTGATCCAACTCTAGGATGTTATTTATACACATTATTATTAGTATAAAGTCAACAACCAATAGACAATCGGGGTCCGAATATCAAGCAAGAAAAAATGCATAATTCCTTATTTTCACTGTTAAATGACCAAGTGAGTGTCACTTATCCCCTCTCACGCATAACTAATGCACAAACCCCACAATTTCAAATGTCTTTGCAACAACCATAGTTTCAAGGGAAGCATCATGGATTCAATGAAGAAACAACAATGAACACACTCTAGAGGAACCAACATGTCGAACGAGGAGGAGAAAGGGGTGTATTCTTATGTTCTGCTACTATCCTTCTCCAAATTCATTTAGAGGAGCAACGCTCCTCAAAGGAATGAGTAGGTCAACAATGAGCCAAATTCATTCACAAAAATGGAATAGGTCGGCAATAAACCTAATTCATTCACAAAAAAGAAGCACATCGAATGAGCATGATACATCCTATCTTCTACAACAATGAACTATAAATCCCCTATTACAATAATAAGGAAGGATTTGAAATTCAAATCATGAAATGGAGAGGGAGGTTTGCGTTCATCCAAATCATGGAATAGAGAGGGAGGTTTGCATTCATCCAAATCATGAGATGTAGTGCTACCTTGGTCATGCATGCCAATCATCAAACAACCTCCACCTAGATTCATTAATGTCACTGATGAAGATGACAAAGACAATAACACGGCAAATGGAGCTAACACAAATGGAAAATATAGCTAACAGAATTGTTGGAAGATAATAAAAAGAGACAAAAAGTCATGTGGAGAAGTGGAATTAGGAAAAACATAGTCTCCAAAATCAAAGTTTGAAAAAGGATGAAAAAGGTCAAATCATTAAGTCTTTAACCATTCCATAGATAAATTATTTTCATTCCTAAGAAATTTCTCATTGGAGGGAGAATGAGTGAATCCAAAGATACATATTACTTGGTGTTGTCTAATTGTTCTACGTTTTTGTCCTCCTCGTCGAAATCCGACAATATAAATCTACATGAAATCACAACTTTATGTTGTTTAAATTGCATTTCTGAATGCAGAAATTGATTCAACGTACAGAAAAATCCGTGGAGCACTGGGACTATACAGATTTAACCACTCAAATCTGTAGATCAAACAATATCTAGCTGGATTTTGAACAAATATCCCCAAAAAATATGACCAGGAAAAAACAAAAACATAGCACATTTAAACTACGCCCATATTACTTTGACTCGTAAACTTCATCCTTGATACACTCACTATTGGGTATCATGTATACCATTGTGGAAAGAAAAAACGCACAATGTATAGAACACAAATCATGTGATGCACGAAAGTGATTATTAATGAGTTTGTACCAACTTCTTCAAGTATGTAATGTTTGTTGTCACCCATGGCTCTGTTAAGCATGGAAGTGATAGAGAAATGTACTTATGACGTTTAATTGAAAGGTAAATCGTACACCTAGATTGATGCATAGGATGAGTAAAATTTCCATTTTTGCATAGAAAAACCTTGGAAGATCAGGTTGGCTATGGTGATGTTGCCCCTGTTCGATACGGTCAATTCCTTTTCTTTCAATCACTCGCTCCATCCCTCCACACACACACGGATGAATGAACGAACGAACGTGCAAAGTTGACAGCTTTGTCTACTTATGATGTGGAAGATCGGAGATCGGTCCTTGGGATGGGATGGCCCATTACTCGGTAATCTCATCGGAAATTCCTCAATTTCAATTTCCTACGATTCTGTTTGACTTCAATCAATCAATCGAATTGGACTTGGATGGATGATGGGTTGGAAATCGGTTTTACGTTTATGAATGTGGGAACCTCGACAGCAGAGAAAATAATGGTGGAGGCAAGCTTTGGATCTTGTCGAGTGACCATCTGCATCAGATTCGTTTCACAGACGCTTCAATCTGCAAGGTAGACAACATTGAGTTTGGTTCGAAGATTTGAAAGTGTGAGTTGGAATTGTCGTTTGAGATTATCAGTACTGAGTGAGGCCTCTTGGAGCTCTACCCTGCATCTATTATTAGTAGAAAACAGGATGGCGTGAGATTTTTGAGGGCAAGATATTGGTTTTTGTGACACAGGAATTGGGTATTAATTTTTATTCAGCAATCATACAGGAATACGCCGAAATGCAACAGGGAGATGAATAATCAGAATCAGTCCTCGGATTCCTGTGATTGCCCATGGATATCTAAAGAATCATCGTGCAGAGTCTGATAAATTGGCTGAGGGCCTGCTGATGGGTTGGTGTGCTTTAGCCCGAAATCCCATCCACTTGTTTATTTGATGAAATGAATCTGTAATCCTGCTTCTGTTTAGCTGGTTGGGCAGTTAGTTACAGCCGCTTCTGATGTAATTCAGTTTAGGGTATTGTTATTTTTACTGTTTTACGTTCGCACCTCCGTTTTCCATTGCATTCTGATGATTAGTATAGTAATTAGTACTAGTGTTGTGTTAGTCTATTCTGCAGTGAACAGTGCTTACATTTTGCATAAGTTTTCCCTGCATTTACCTACCTAAGCTGACTGTTTTTAAGCATTCCTTTGGTTACCTGCCATCACGAGGTTCTTCTGCACTAAGCAGTACTAATGACAGCAGTGCACCATTTCTGTCCTGTTCTTGCAGGGGAATTCATGAATAAATAGTGTCCTTGCAGATTGCAGCAGAAGTGCCCATGACCTGATAATCTCAGTCTCTCAGAATAGGATTTGCACCGCATTAATTGCAATTGCCTTTGTGTGCACACTACATTTCCTGGTGTTTGGCCACAGACAAGCTTGATACAATATTGCTTGTGATAAACTAGTTAAGGAGAAAGGGGATTCACTTCCGAGGTCTTAACGCTGGAGCGAGTTGGGGAAGCAGGGTCGATGTCGTCCCTGAGCAGGGAGCTTGTGTTCCTGATCTTGCAGTTTCTGGAAGAGGAGAAGTTTAAAGAAACAGTCCATAAGTAAGTAATCAATCGTTAACCAACTTTTCGCCCTTTTTGTAAAAAAATCTGTATGGGTTTCTAAGCTTTGCTCATTTCTTCTACTCTTTACCTACAATTAGATGGTAGAAGGATATAATGAAACCTTGCTAATTTTCCTGAAGTAAGATGACGGTTCTGAAGCTAATGTCAATTAACTGAATATAAATCTATGTCTTTCTCTGCTGTTATCTTTTGAAGAGGAGATTGGATTGATAGAAATATTTATTTGCTATTATTTTCAATCCCTGGCATACGAATAATGTGCCCAAAGTTTTGAAGTTCAAAGTTGTAAATTGTTGGATAGAGACATTTTTCATATCAAGTTCTAAATTCATGCTGCAGACTAGAGCAAGAATCTGGCTTTTACTTCAACATGAAATATTTTGAAGATCAAGTCCAGGCCGGAGAATGGGATGAAGTGGAGCGGTATCTGTCTGGTTTCACAAAGGTTGATGACAATCGATATTCCATGAAAATCTTCTTCGAGATTAGGAAGCAGAAATATCTTGAAGCTTTGGACAAGTGAGTCGTGTCCTCCTCCTCTAGAACAACTGTAGGAATTAGAGTTGTAGGTTGTCATGTGAATATTGTTGGATGGGTCAGTTCTAATTGCTGTTTGGTTATATTGTCCAGGCAAGATCGAGCAAAAGCTGTGGAAATACTGGTAAGGGATCTTAAAGTATTCTCTTCTTTCAACGAGGAACTTTACAAAGAGATCACACAGCTTCTCACTCTGGATAACTTCAGGTCCATGCAACCGGCTGCTTCTCCTCTTATATATATATATTTTTAATTTTATTGAAAAGTAGTCTGTTATTGTTCATGGATCTGCCTGGCAACCTATCGGCCATCCAAAATCTCAATTTTTCTTCCTGAAACACGAGTAAAGAAGAATTTTAACTCGCATACAACGAGTCAATGACTTGCTTTCTTCCTTGAGGTGTTTTAGTCTGTGAGAAGTCCTGAGACCTTGATTGGTTACACTTGCAGAGAAAACGAACAGCTTTCTAAATATGGAGACACAAAGTCGGCTCGGAATATTATGTTGCTGGAGCTCAAAAAGCTGATTGAAGCTAACCCTCTTTTTCGAGACAAGTTGGCATTCCCCGGTCTTAAAGCTTCACGGCTCAGAACGTTAATAAATCAAAGGTCTAGTAGGCTATCTTATCTGGCAAAATTATCCACCCCTTACAACTCTTGCCCAACACCTTGAAGGTCACATCAAAGTTCCGGTCAGAATTTCTGAGGGGTGGATAATTTTCGTTATCTTGTCCTGTGTGTTGAGGCATTCTGGTTTTCAACTGTTTCTTCTGAGTTTCTATTTGGGGTGTTTTGGAGGATTTTTGGGAGTTTTTTTACTGACTTTGTATGACTTTAATTTGGATGGATGAGGTTCAAACTCTTACGGGAGCCAAAGGTTACCATTTAAGGAAAGGGAAATAAAGTTGAAATGCTATATTTTTCAAAAGGACATTGATTATATCTGATACAGACTGTAAAATATCTTCCGATTTTTTTTTTTCAGCCTCAATTGGCAGCACCAGCTTTGCAAAAACCCTCGACCCAATCCTGATATCAAGACCCTATTTGCTGACCATGCGTGTGTGCCTTCAAATGAAGCCCGAACTCCTCCTCCTGCAAATAGTTCTCTTGTTGGTGCACTTTCAAAAGGGGCTGCATTTCCTGCTGTTGGTACACATATTGTAAGTCATGACTTAATTAATTCAGAAACTAATTCCTGTAACTTGAAAATAATTTACTCTGTAGTTAAATTTCTTTGTCCTGGAATTAACCATCAGTTTAGCTTGCATTCAGCCATATTGCAGTTACTGTCAAGCTTACATGCTTTATAAAATTTTGACTGCAGCCATTCCAACCTGCAGCCGCTCATCCAAGTGCCCTTGCAGGATGGATGGTGAATTCTTTTCCTCCGGCCCCACATACTGTAGTGGCTGCTTCACCATCTCCTCTGGTTTCACAACCACATCCAGGTGAACTGAGACAACTATATTTTGTGTAGTAGATTAAGTTCCATATTTTGGCTTACAAACATGTGGTAACATGCTTGACTGTAGGTTTTGCCCAGGAAGAGAGATGAGAAAAGATATCATCTTTCTCAAATATGATGAGCATGCCAATATTTAAATAGGATGTAAAATTTTAATTGGTTTTCTGTTAAATGACTTCAGCTGCTTTGCTAAAACACCCAAGGACTCCACCCACCAATAGTAATCCTGGATTGGATTATCAATCTGCAGATTCTGAACATCTTGTGAAACGGATTCGTCCCGGTCAAGCTGATGAGGTATGGACACAGGATGCAACAATTTAAGCTTTGGGATAGCATCCTTTCTCAATTTGTCTCTGGGTAATGAAGGGGTTCGACAAGTATTGGAATGTTGCATAAATTGTATTCTTCTGTAGCTTCCTTAGCTCTCGTTGTGTCTTGACTAACATTCTAACCTTATAAAGGTGTTTGTTGGTTACATTTGTATTGGCAATATTTGATGCAATGATTGAATGCTTGCTTGATAGCTTGTGCTGGCTGCGACTCTTCTGTTAAACTATATTCAACTTTCAATGAGTAGTGTTGGAGGTATTATGGAGATCACTCAACTGTGTGTTAGTGTTTATGCACACACACACATAGTTGCTTTATGGGTTTCAGCAGTGTGTTAAGGGTGTTGCACTTTTATTCCAAAATTTCACTAGGCTTATTTTCATTTCTATTCTGTAATTGTAGGTGTCCTACCTGGCTCCAATTCATCCTCCTAGCATGTACCTGCAAGAAATTCCTAAAATCGTTTCAAGAACCTTTAACCAGGGTTCAAATGTTATGAGCATGGATTTTCACCCACTGCAGCCAACAATACTGCTAGGTGATCTATCTCTAATCTATGAAATATTTTATTCAATGTGGCCCCTGTATTCATTATGTTGGGTGTACACATTGATTTATCTGTATGTCAAAAATGTCTCATTCACTAAACATGAGCGCTGGGCTTATCTGCCAGTTGGAACGAATGTTGGTGATATTGGAATTTGGGATGTGGGTTCACGGGAAAGATTGGCTCTCAGAGCCTTTAGTGTATGGGATATCTCAGCGTGCTCAATGCCACTGCAGGTATGCCCGTCTCTTTTATGAGATTGCATTCTGTTATTTATTAATTATTAAAATTTGTTGTAGAAGCATACTTTCTGGTCAATTGGCTTCTTGGTGCTTTTTTGTGCCTTGCTGGAGTACACGATGACTGGCAGGGCTCTGACTAAAGCTTATGTACACATACTTTCCTGTCTTGTTAGGCAGCACTTGTCAAAGATCCAGGTCTCTCTGTAAATCAATGTATTTGGAGCCCAGATGGGACATTGCTTGGTATGTGATTCCACCTTGTATGTGAGTGTCATGTTATTCATCTTTGAAGTTGCAGATTACATATACAATTTTAATGCGTACCTAAAAAAGTTTGATACTAGCCCTAAAGTGTCACTGAGTTTGGCTAGTTGTTTTTGTCATGGCCTTGTATCGCTTGTAGGAGCTGCATTTTCCAAGCATATTGTCCACTTATATTCATATACTGGTGTTGGCGAGTTGAGGCAACATCTAGAGGTTCACACCCTGGCTTCACAACTCACTTGACTTTTGTTGTGGTCTTTATTTGTAGTGTCCAACATATGAATTTTTCCTTTTTACTTTTTCTTTTGGATCCCCACAGATTGATGCCCATATTGGTGGTGTGAATGATATTGCTTTTTCTCACCCGAATAACAAGCAGCTCTGTGTTATCACTTGTGGAGATGATAAAGCTATCAAGGTATAAGTTCCAATCCTTTATGCTATACCGGGCAACTAGTAATGTCAATAACAATTTATTATTGAAAGGTCACCATACAGATATTTTCAGATGTGGTAGATTGGTCTCACGAGTGTTCAGTGACCTGAGCAGGTGTGGGATGCTGTAACTGGCACCAAGCAATACACATTTGAAGGTCATGAAGCACCTGTATATTCAGTCTGCCCTCATCATAAGGAAAATATCCAGGTCATTTATAATCCGAGTACCATGATAGAAAAACTTATCCGTAATTTTTTTGAGTAGGCCTCTGTAATTTTGGAGGGTTTCTTTCATTGGTTACTAGTCTATGCTTGTATTTTGTTGGGGGATATTCTATGCATGTAATTGTATTGTGCACTTTATCTTGTAATTGCTTGTGGTTGATGACAGTTCATTTTCTCTACGGCTATTGATGGAAAGATCAAAGCTTGGCTCTATGATCTATTGGGATCTAGAGTAAATTATGATGCCCCTGGGCATTGGTGTACTACAATGACTTACAGTGCCGATGGAACGCGGTATGATTAAGTTTTCTAAACTCTTATGCTTTTCATGATGAATATTTAATATAATGTTATTTTCTATGCCATTTGTAGAGTGCTAAGGATACTTCTTTAATTCATTGAATTACATGCGGGATTAGGCTTTTCTCATGTGGAACAAGCAAAGAAGGTGAATCGTACTTGGTTGAGTGGAATGAAAGTGAAGGTGCAATCAAACGAACATATTCTGGATTCCGAAAACGGTCCTTAGGAGTTGTGCAGTTTGATACAACGAGAAACAGGTTTTTGGCAGCTGGTGATGAATTTCAAATTAAGTTTTGGGACATGGATAATATCAACATTTTGACAACTACCGATGTTGAGGGTTGTTTGCCAGTAAGAAGATATTATCTATTTTGGTTATGATCAAATATCAAATCCAAAAATCTGATCGATATCTATTTTAGATTAGATATATGTGATCTGTATTCTTTCTTGTCGAATTTTGCAGGCAAGCCCTCGCCTCCGTTTCAATAAGGAAGGGTCCTTACTTGCTGTGACTACAACTGATAATGGGATCAAGATTTTAGCAAATGTTGATGGAGTCCGCTTGCTTCGTATGCTTGAGAATAGGGTGTTTGAGGGTACAAGAATACCACCAGAGGTGGTGTCAACAAAGATAGTACGCTGCCTCGCCTTTAAATTGAATACTTGTGTAGCCAAATTTCTGGATCTCACTACTGTTGTCCTTTTTGTAGGCTTCAACAACAAATGCCACGGCTGCTATGGTAAACACAGCTGCCCCGCTTCCTGGTCCAATAGAACGGTTGGAAAGGGTTCCTCCTGCTGTATCAATTTCTACTATCGTGAGAATCATTCCACTTAAAGGATTGGATATTTGTTAATTGAACCAAACTAATCTATAGGAAAATTGGGCCTTACTTTTTACATCAGATTCTCCTTTTCAATCTATTGGAACCACTCTGCTTTTCAATCTAGGGTTTATTTTAGCATTCTTGAATAAAATAAATTAACAAACATCAACCAATACCGTGTATACAGAATAGTCTTGACAGCACCTGGACAGCAGATGTGAAACCTAGGCTCCTGGATGAGGCTGCAGATAAGAGCAAGAACTCGAAGTTGGCAGAGATCACTGATATCACCCAGTGTAGGTCTCTTAGGTTGCCAGATACGCTACCTGCTGGAAAGGCGAGTTTTGCTTGTGATCTCATTTTTACCGAGAAAACCAAGGACATAACATAGTTTTTGGACCTTATTTTCTGTATCTTGGAAGATTTTTGTGCTTGAACTAGATATAACATTACATGTGTTTTACAGGTAGCCAGATTAATATATACTAATTCAGGGGCTGCTGTCCTAGCTCTTTCCTCCAATGCTGTTCACAAACTTTGGAAATGGTTGCGTAATGATCGCAATCCATCTGGCAAGGTACAGTTCTAGAAGTGTTCTAACCTAGTGTTTGATTTCAGTTTTAGAATTCTGCATTTAATAAGCATTTGCAAGCATTTGAAAGTTTTGACAATTCATTTTCCAGGCCACAGCAAATACCGCACCGCAACTGTGGCAGCCAGCGAGTGGAATCCTTATGACAAATGATACGAGTGACACAAATCCAGAAGAAGCAGTCTCATGCATAGCCTTGTCAAAGAATGATTCTTATGTTATGTCTGCTTCTGGTGGGAAGGTGTCCCTATTCAACATGATGACATTTAAGGTGAAAGGATTTTGTACAGCATGAATAGGCATCTTGTATCTTGCGTTTATTTGCTTCATCTTGCTTTGTTTAAACTATAATTTTATCGTGTATAATTTTAAACTTATCACATATCGAAGAAGATATTCATCGATATGGGTTGCCATGGTGTTGGTAAAGCATGGCTTCAAACTTTAGTTCCTTCTGGAGGCTTTGGACATGATCTCCTTTAATATAAAGCAGTTTTGTGTTTGGAATTCATTTTATTTTAATGAGCTTCATGATAGATTTACAGACCATTGACACCTAGTTTGTTTGCAGGTGATGACAACATTTATGCCACCCCCACCTGCAGCAACCTTTCTTGCTTTCCATCCTCAAGATAATAATATCATTGCTATTGGAATGGAGGATTCAACAATTCAGATATACAATGTCCGAGTTGATGAGGTGCTGAGATAATTTTTTTATAAATTTTCTGTAGTCCTCGTTACTATGCTGACAATCCCAATAAATTGATTCTGTGAAACATAACAATCCCTTCAATCTCTTGATTGTAGGTGAAAACAAAACTGAAGGGCCACCAGAAGAGAATCACTGGTCTGGCATTTTCTCATTCTCTTAATGTTTTGGTATCTTCTGGGGCTGATGCTCAGGTGTACCTCCTATACTTGATAGGCATATCTGCATTATGTCTTCTTACTTGCATTTGGGTCACCAATTGAAGTAATAACCTTCCAGTAACTTCCCATATCAATCTCTGTATGCAGCTTTGTGTATGGGGTGTAGATGGATGGGATAAGCGAAAGTCAAAATCTATTCAGTTGCAGGCTGCAAGACCATCACCGGTTGATGGAGATACTAGAGTATTGTTCCATAATGATCAAGTTCACTTGTTGGCTGTGCATGAGAGCCAGCTAGCTATTTATAATGCTTCTAAATTAGATCGCTTGCGCCATGTAAGCCTGTGTTTTCGATGTAGCATGTTATAACGTGAGCAATCATATACAGTAAAAATTAGAAAAGTACTCATTGCTTCTTACTTTTTATCTCTGGCTAGCAATATTGGTTTTTGTATCATGTTATAATGGAAAGATTTCTAGGGAATCTGAAGAGCTGATAAAATGATGCATGATTTCTGTACATGTCTGCGTTGCAGTGGACACCCCATGATTCACTGTCTGCACCAATTTCAAATGCAACATACTCATGTGACAGCCTTCTAATCTATGTTAGCTTCATCGATGGTGCTGTTGGAGTATTTGATTCAGAAAGCTTGAGGCCACATTGCCGTATTGCACCTTCCATATATATACAGGCAGGCTTGAGCAGGTTAGCAGCTTAGCTATCTCACAGCACAATTGAAAACTTCAATGGCATTTCTTCCATATAAGAGCAAAATTATCTAATGGATTTGTGTTGGTTTATATGTGCAGTGGCAATGTGTATCCGCTTGTGATTGCTGCACATCCATCAGAACCTTATCAGTTTGCCGTTGGGTTGACTGATGGAGGTATTCAAGTGATTGAACCTCTAGAATCAGAGTGCAAATGGGGTATAAGACCTCTGGATAATGGAACTGTCAATTCAAATCCAGCTGCAAGCAATCAAGGGTCGGAATTACATTCAAGGTAACACTTGAAGAGCAGAATTAAAAAAAAATGAAATGAAGAAAAAGCAGAATCACTTGTGCTACCTTGTGCCGTACCATTATGATTTATGATTTATCTGTTTGTAAATCTACCATCAATAGTGGTATCATCTTGCTAGGAGCATTTCTCTTTATACTAAATTGTTAGCAGAGGTTTTGATATTTTGTTTTGAGAGGTTATGTAATGGAAGGCATATTGGGAAGATTGTAATTTCTTACTAGAACTAGTTCAGGAAAAATGCCATGGAGTAAAGACTCTGCATGTAATGTAAATGATTTCAAGCATAATGCTAAATGTTGTAGCTTTGGCATCTTTGGCTGTGTAAAATGTTTGACTATTTTGTTGTTTGGAGGTAATTCACTTCTCTTCAAGGGTGTTCCTTGATAATGTGTATAACTCTCCTCTCTAACTTACCTTTTTTCTATGGCCATATCTAAACGTAATTTTATTTTTATGGTGCATTGAAAAACTAGCCATATTGTCTATTCATAACCATTGCTTGCACATGTGACATATTAAAAGAAAGGTCGAGGAAAATGGTATTTTGATTGATGATATATGTGATTTGTATGTATTGCACATAGTGATGTCATCTTGGCTTTCTATGATAGTACCAGAACACATTGGAAGAAAGTCTAGGAGAAATAAGATTTTCTGCTGTGAGTGTATGTTATCACCGAGACAATATTGATAGGGTACTGATTCAGGTATTGGGATTATAATAATTGATAATAGAAAACACACAGGCGGGGATCGTAATAGTACTAGTATGTAATCAGCAAAAAGATATTTGATGCCACCGTCATTTTGTGGTTGCCACTAAGAAAATATGCTTTTGGTCCTGATTGTCGCCAATGTTGTTGGGCATTTGCTTAATTCTGTGCCAGCAGGTGCTTGGCTCGAATCCCCTGGGTTATGCATACTAGTCTATGCCAATGGGTTTTACTAAGAGTGCCCATGAATGTGGGTAAACATTCCTTGGGTTTCTCCACAAAGTTTTTGTTGGAAAAAAAAAGGATCTCAAATGACAAGTAATTTAACTGCTTTCTGAGAATTGTAATGATGAGAGATGATTATGATACCCCAATAGAGATGCTTGCTGAGATTTGTAATGACGAGAGATGATTATGATGCCCCAATAGACACATCGTATCTTTTTCACTATTAAAGGATGCTGCATCAAGAAAATAAGGCCAATTAGACCAATGTCTTTCCTCAACTTTGGTAATCAACAAGAATTTCAGACACATAACAATGCTTGGATCTTTCATATTATTATGATGTTACTTCTTGTCCTCTGATGAAGCAGAATGGTTTCTTGTCTAATTTGGACTGTAACAGTTCTTCAGCTGTAACCTCAATTGGGATGACAAATCATTAATAAATGTTGGTAAATAATTAACTACAGTAGTTGAGATTCCAAGCTTTGTCCATTAAACCTCTATATGCTATGTATATATTTATAATATTTGCTTTAAAATTTTGGGTGGACTTGTTTGGACCAAGAAGGGGATTAACAATCATCTCCTTGTGAGGGTAGAAACCCAATGAAATAATTTAACACCACCCATGTGGCATAATGAACATTTTCTGGACCGAATTTTCATTGCTCATGAAAAGAGAAAAAGTGTCTGGTCTCTGTAGAACTCCATTTACATGTGGACATGTTTCCTTAATCAAAATACACTATGGCACATATTTTTTTGTGTGTTCTGATGCAACTCTCCTTGTGGAAAGAATGAAAGTGACACAACTCACAGATTTTGGAACTTCTATTAGGTGTATGTATAACTTTGGATCATGCAAAACTAAAGATGACTGGAGTGAATAAAATGACCAAGGAGGGATAAATAGGCATGCATAATTTTAAAAACTAGATGTAAAATTTAATGGAATGCTTCTAGTCATGGAACATTCTTATCATGATGATATAGACCTGCTTGATCGAAATGATGGGTGGTGTGGCAGGTTTTCATATTCTAGTCAGGCCAGTTAACAGGGACTGGCATTAAGGAGTGATCTGTAAACTACCATGGATATTCCACTGGAATAGTTCGTCACAACGGATCTTGTATTGTACTGAAATTTTTTATTATGTCGTTTTATTTTCCTTAGATCTCATAGTCATAATCATTAGCTTAATTGCTCAAATAATGAAACCACTGAAATGCGAAAATGAAAGACTTAGCAAAAGAACACACTATCCATACAAATGAACACAAGATGTATCCTGGGAAACCCATTACAGGAGAAAACCCAGATAAAAGGTGAGGCCTATGCTTTGTTCTCTTTGTTTCAGTAATGAAATGCAAGTACAAAGAAATGGGGCACTCATTATGGAGTTGCCTATGACTTTATGGCTTGATTGGCTACTACAAACTCTTATTCCTACCTCTGTTATGCTCTCAAATCCCACTCCTTGGATGCTCTGCTCACCTATGGAACAAGTACAATACAAAAAGAATGGAAACTCTTCTCCTCCTAGCGACCCTGTATTTAACATAACTCGATAGCCATTTAGGGTTAGGGTTTTGACTTCCTCAACCTTCAATTAGTGATAAGGTTTGGACCTTTTAGAATCTTTTTGAAATTCCACACGTGGCTAGCTCCACATGTGTGAGTAATGGGGGTTGACGTGGCATCCATTCATACTACGGTGGTCAACAAGGAAGGTGAACTTGAGGGAGACATAACTTTTGCATACTAGCTCTGATTGAGGTGATTTTTGCATTGTTGGAAAGGTCTCGGTGTGTATATCACCATTGAGGGTGTGGGCACAAATTTTGGATGATGTAACCGAAAAAAATGATGTTTAATGTCTCAAAATGGCTCCGGAAGATTCTAGACCCCAATTTTTCAAATTGAGACCTGCCACTAAAATGACTCTGCAAGTCAATTCCTCCGATTTTTCCATCAAAACAGTACCAAGATAGATGACAAATTGTATGATGATCCAATCTGGATCAGGGAAGGACAACCACTATTTTCTGTCCAACCCAATTCTTCAACCCACTTGTGTTCGTGTGGGTGGATTGAAGGCTGAAATTTTTATTTGATGATACTAATATCAATAGAACACTATCCGAGAATATGATTAGCTATGCAATAAAAGCATGTTACAACTAAAAATCCGTTATTTTGATGACGATTGGAATAATGCACTATAGCCAAGGTCCAACAATTATTAGGTTTGAATTCAAATATAGAAAAAAATTGTGGAAAATTCAAAATACGTAGTACACAGAATTGTGGAAGTGTACATGTCAATGATATGCTCATATCCACCCCACCCCGCCTACTCCACCGGGTGCCCTTCTCCTTCTCTCTATATAAAATAATGATAATAAAAATAATATGCAAACAAAAGGTTGTTGGGTGGCTTGCCTGCATGTACTGCATAGTGAAAAGCATATAAGCATGCCCTATGGCTGAGGCTGAGATGAAAGAGTGGTTTCTTGAAGGGCAAGGGTCTGGATCTAGTGGGGTGAGATGCAGATTAGGGTTGAGGGTTGATTAGGGATTGGGGGGACACTAAAGGAGGGCAAATAATAACCACTGAGCAGTGATATATTGCCAGATTTGAAGTCCAAAGAGTTAGCTCAATCGTTTTAGCCATCTCACTCAATGCATGTTGTTGATGTTAATGCATGTTGCTGATGTGGAGGCCATATGTCACAGGTTGAATTCTGTTGAGTCCCTTGGGGTTACCTGTGGCTATTGTTGTGGGCAATTGAGCTGCTCTCCATTTGGATATTTCAGGGAAGAGAAGTGGAATCCCATAAGGTTTTCCTTGTAAAAAAAACACTATCATATTTCAAGGAAGAGAGAGGGAATCCCATAAGGTTTTCCTTGGGAAAAAACCATACTATTAAATTGGAATGTCTTAATCCGAGGATGTATATCCCAAGAGATTATTATTAATGCTGCACAGCTGGGTGGTTATTATTGGCCCAGAAACATTAAATTCATACCACTGCACACATCAAGTCTAGGTGGGATTCTGCTCTGAGATGAATCCAAATTAAGCCCAATAATTTGGCTGAATTTCCTTACTAAAACAACCTATTTGGCTAAACTTGGCAACTACGTTGTAGCCCAAACAACGCTATATATCAGTTAGGAATGTTTTAAATCTGAGGATGTATATTCCAATAGATATTATTATTAATGCTGCACAGTTGGGTGGTTATTTTTGGCCTSGAGACATTAAATTCACACCACTACACACATCGAGTCTGGGTGGGATTCTGCTCTGASATGAATCCAAATTAAGCCCAATAATTTGGCTGAATTTCCTTAATAAAACAATCTATTTGGCTAAACTTGGCTACTACGCTGTACCCCAAACAGCAAGGCTATATATCAGATTGGAATGTCTTAAATCTGGGGATGTATATCCCAAGAGATATTATTATTAATGCTGTACAGTTGGGTGGTTATTTTTGACCTGGAGACATTAAATTCACACCATTGCACACATCGAGTCCGGGTGGGATTCTGCTCTGAGATGAATCCAAATTAAGCCGAATAATTTGGCTAAATTTCCGTACTAAAACAACCTATTTGGCTAAACTCGGCAACTACGATGTAGCCCAAACATCAATATTTCCATTTTGAGACTCCATTATTCAGGATAAACCAATACCATGAAAAAGGGGAATGCATCATTAAAGACATTTGAGAATATACTAGCAATTTTGGAAAAGGGTTGTACATTAATCTCTTTTGAAAATGAAGACTAAATATATTATCATGCAACAATGGGTTGAATAAATTAATATTCTAGGTCCGAAAGCGAGAGAATCGGAATAATTATCTACCCTCCATCGTCCTATTATTTTTATTTACGCGGTGATGTGTGTCTGAAAGATAGAAAAGTGGCGTAATCATAGATGCCTTTCACAATCAGTATGAGTGACGGACTTGGTGATCAAGGCAGGACGATATGGCTTGTCGTGTGGTAATAATTAAAGCATAGGAGACAGAAGTGAACGATTCTGTTCCTTGGTGAGGGATCCATACGGGACTTAACTTTGACTGGATCCTTTGGTGGTCCTCCTGTCCTGATCGGTAGATGATTATCATTATGAAGGATATATGTATTCAGAACTTTGCTTGAGGTAAAAGTGTTCATCGATTCGATATGTGGACTAATCGTTATCCTGGGAACATGGTACTAATCGTCAATTGAAGGTTATGGATATGTGGACTAATCGTTATCCTGGGAACATGGTAATAATCTTCGATTGAAGGTTATGTTGTTGGTTTGGAAGTTTACTATCATCTGCGAGTTTTGATGTAATAGGAAACCTTAACTCGGTATCAGAGTCTGTGGGTTTTGGTGTAATGGCAAATTTTCATTGGTTTAGGTCCGGTTTCCCAAATTATATTAGAGGAGGTGTTCGACTAACTGCCGCACCTCTAGGAATCGATCCCTGGACTAATCACCTCCCTGGAAACATGGCATTAACTGCCCACTCAAAATGTGATGTGGTATGTTTGGAAGTTTACTAACACCTGCAGGTTTTGGTGCAATGGCAAACCTTAACAAAAAGGTGGCCTTATGCTAGGGTGTGCTTTCCCCTGACATTGATTTCAACCCACAAACAACTCATTGTCCCACACAGCAGGAATTTGGGTGCTCAGTTTCACGGTTTAAAGTTTTAGAGGCATAGTTGTCCATTATGTAGAGCTTTTAAGGGTTTTCGAATAGCGTAAATACCTCTGAAAATTAGGATTTTTGGCTTCGCCGAATTCAAAAGAGGAGAATGGTGTTTTCCGAACGGTTTTGAATAAAGGATATACTGGGCTTCCTTGGTTTGTAATTTTTTTTTGGAACAGATCGGGATCAAGAGGACACGTGAGGTGGAAGCATAATGTACAAGGAAACATAACCTGCATGGGAGAAGAAAATTTTGTTTAATGAATGGAATTTTATGGTTTGAAAAAACGAGGTTTTGTTTACTTTTCTGGGAATGATGGGATGGCATGGTAGTGCTATCAGAGGCAAAGGCTTGGATCTGTATGCCGGCAGGCTTGGTTGTCGGTGGTGTTGAAAGTATTATGATATGATGGGTGAGTGACCTGTCCTACTCCATCAGAGGTCAAAATCACAAGTAATGGAGTGGGGCAGTTCTTGATGTTGAGGTTGTGGATGGTACAAGCAACAAACAATCAAAGTATTTGCCCTGGTTAGAGTGAAATCCATACTAAGATTGGAATGGCCTCTCTTTGCTTTTACAAGTACGTCAACCACACATAATGGCCCGACCATTTATAAAGTACTGATGGGATGATCTCGATGTGAGATTTGACACTAGTATTATGTATATATATATATATATATATATATGTGGCCATAAGAGTGCCTTTTTATTAGGTATGATTGACTACCGAAATCGAACTGTTCTTATTCCCACCTGCATTGTGCCACTTCAGAGAATGCATTATTTTTTCGGGTATTTTATCAATATATCTGTTTAAGTGACTAGGTTTTTTTTTCCACAGTAAAAAAATGCTCTTTATATTTAAAAGGATATAAAAATGTACATTCAAGAATTCAAAATAAGTCAATATTTGTGAAAAGTGTACTGTTCTTTTCTCACTGTATCTTGTAATGGATAATTTCTGTCCAATCTATTGTACTTCCTATCTCAAATCTCTACTATAATTGACAACAAGACCAATAAAGATGAGCAGAAAACAGGAATTTAGACAATTTTCAAAGAGTTAGCGAGATGGCTGGACCTTCGTTGCCATCCTCTCATTGAGAAAATCGAATTTGGCCGAGGGGCAATGACAAAGCTTTTTTTTGATAAAGTGTTCGCCTCACTATTATCCTCCCTATATATGTGAGAGTAAGAAAGATTCTTTATGTGTCTTGATGCCTCTTGTGTTCTTTCTTTCCAGCAATCTATTGCTGCCACATGGAGATCAGCCTGGCCATTTAGCCAGTCGATAATGACTTTGGAGTCGCCAAGTAACAACAAGTCTTCAATATTCAATCTTTGAGCCAGGATGAGAGAAGCCCACGCTCCCATTAGTTCCGCCTTCGTATTAGAGCCTTGTCCGCAATTTAGGGTCCAACGGATACAAGTGTGAGAGTTTATGAGGATTTTTCCTCCCGCCCTGCAAAGAGAGCCCCCTTGTTGTGCAGCATCGTCGAACCAGGCTACTGCTCTGTCAGTCGGTATAGTTATCTTGTGTCTACAAAAGGGCGGGTCTTTGGTTTGGGTTCCATATGTGATTATGTTGCAATAAGATTGACAATTATTTTATACATGATTGAAATTGAGTTTTTTTTCTTTTTCTTAAATATTATGAGGGATGGATTAGAATTTTAGATGGGGTTTACTTAACATGACGTTATGATTGAAAAGGATTAAGTTCATTTTACATTTGAAAGTTTCATGTTGTAGTGTATACAATTTACATTTAGTGTTTCCTTACACTCTACCCTTTGAAGATGATACGAGGTCTCTCATCATTTATGTTGGAAAGGATTAAGTTCATTTTACATACACTTCTAGTTTTATGGTGTAGTGTATTGAATATAGAATTAGCATTTTTATACACTTAAACCCTGTGAAGATGACACAGAGTCACCTATCTCGTGTGATGGATCAACTTTGCTTTGCGGTCCTTCTTTGTGTAGCACCTTGTTAACGCCTAGGTCTGTACATGTGTTTTCCCCTTTTGATATCTAGTGCCTAGGCAAGGTCTCCTTGATYGATTTTCCTAGGTCATTACTTGGATTTGGCAATCTCTTCTTTTGGTCTTTAATTAGACATATTCTTCTTACCTTGGATCAACCTTGATGTGCATGTTTCATTTGGTCCRCTTGGATAGTTAGATATGTGTTTTCAAGGTTCCCAATGTCCTCATTTTTGTGGGATGGTGCAACAAGGGTTGAAAAAGTCATAAATGATCTCCACTCTTTTAAGATCYGTCTCTAGCACGCCATCTGTGGGTTGTACAAGTACATCCATGTTCGTGCCCATGGACTAGTGGGCAAAAGAGCACTTTTCTAGTGAAAAACCCATGGGTTGGCTTTAGACCCATGGATGGCTTGGTCAAACATGCAGATGAGTAGTTGGGAAGCTTGACCTGCCCTCAATGACTATTTGTCGTACCCTAGACTCCTCTGTGTGGTTTCTTGTCTATAAATAACCCTATTTTCATATTGTTTAGGTTCCAAATCCTTCTTTGAAAAGCATTGAATCTTTGTCAAATTTTTGACTCAACCTTTATAGCCTTTTTCTCAAGAGCTTGCTCTGCTTGGATTTACTATCTCCATCACCCCTCTTATAGTGGAGGATTCCCCTCACTTTGTCTCTCCCATTTGGATTGGTTCCTTCCTCTTGTTACATTGGTTGGCTTGGTTCTAGGGTTTTCCCTAGGATTTCTTTAGGTCCTCTCTAATCTCTCTCCAAGGAGGACTCATTGGCACAAAAATCACAGGAAGAGCACTTCACCATTGAGGGCTAACTCGATCTATCATTATTTGGTAACATCTTTTGGTGTTTGGAGAAATCTAGTTTCTTTAATATATTTTACATTGTTTTGGAGACTTAGGGATTTCACACGAAAGATCTTGGCGCTCTAAAATGTCGCAGAAAGCATATCTCTTTTTGAATCTTCAACCGTTCTCGTAAGTGCTTTCTTTATCCATGTAACATATTTCATCCCTTCTCACCTTTAGATATTTCAATTTAATTTCTTGATTTCATAATTAAATTCCTTCCATTAATTTTCAAGTTATGAAAAATCCTTCAAGTATTTCCTTAAAAAAATACTAAATAAAGTTTTATGAGTATTTTAAACATCTTTACCTTTTCGTCTCCATTTTATTTTTCTTAAAATTTTTCAAAAATCTGACAAAGGACTTCCCTCCTTACCTTTACCCTTACTATAATGGTTGTACTATTTTGCGTGATAATACAGTTTTTCAGTTCAAACACTGCTACACTGTACACATAATAACATAAAAAAGATGCAAATAGAAGGCCTGTGAAGGATTCTCCCAAAAAGGAAAAGTGGGAATGATGTTATGTTGTGTGGAAGGGATTGCTGGATGAGTTATTATCATATTATTTTTTTCTTGTGATGTGCTGTGTGAGAGGCCATACATGATATGGTTATTTTCAACGGTAGGTCCCAATTTCTCTCAACAGTGAACTAAGTTTATTTATGTTGCAAGCGAGATTACACTTTACCTGTTAATTTGTGCCCCATTGCTTTTAGATGGAACAACATCTAGAAGCCTTCAATTTTCAAAGATTCTTTTGAATTTTCTCATTTATAATTGCAACTTTTGAACAAAGGCTCTAATCAAGTAACTTCATTCAAGATCTATGAATTTGAAAAAAGAGAAAAGGGTAGTAGATTTTGATGACATATTATTATTCACTACATGTTTGGTACAAAAGAGGACGAAAGCTTAATGTTAAAATAAATGGCATCACAATCCATAAACAATAATCAATCATATGGTTATATGAATTTCATATATTATATTGACTTTAAAATACTTAAATACTTAAATTATATATAATTAGGTTTAATTTTTTTAACATTATAAATTTAGAAGTACATTATGACAGTTTTAAAAATTTATTAAAATTAAAAATACTATTAATGATATCATTGAAATTGCTTTCTATTAAAATAAATGAAATTACAATAAACTTTTTATAAATAATAATCAATCAAATTCATAATAAAAATAGCAATATCTAAATTTAATACAAATATTATTTATTATATAATATCATTTATTTGTAGATATAACCTCATGAATGTTATATTATATATATATTTACAATAAATTTAAAAGATTTAAATAAATAATAATTAATTAAAATTATGGGTGTTAAGCAAATGTCTTATTATCCAATTGAATCAAAAACAATTTTCTAATATATATAAACTTGAAGCCATTACAACATATTCATTATGAACTTAACATATCATTTATGGGAATTGAACTCATGTAAAGAAAATAACAATCATTCTTCACAATCATCCAAAGAAATACTATATATTTATAAATATGATTACATGAATACTATATTATTGTAATTATATTATATATTTTTAAAATGAATTTAAAAATTTGAAAACAATTAATANATATATAATTAGGTTTGATTTTTTTAACATTATAAATTTAGAAGTGTATTATGACAGTTTTAAAAATTTATTAAAATTAAAAATACTACTAATGATATCATTGAAATTGCTTTCTATTAAAATAAATGAAATTACAATAAACTTTTTATAAATAATAATCAATCAAATTCATAATAAAAATAAAAATATCTAAATTTAATACAAATATTATTTATTATATAATATCATTTATTTGTCGATATAGCCTCATGAATGTTTTTTTTTTTGTTTGTTAATTTGTGCGGAACCTGTTGGGTACGCGATTAACCTGTGGCTTGAGAAACCGTGACTCAGGGGCATCTAAGCCGTCAAAATCACCCGGGGACGCGATTAACCTGTGGCTTGAGAAACCGTGACTCAGGGGCATCTAAGCCGTCAAAATCACCCGGGGATCGCACCCGGCCTGAGCCACACCAACCCTTAACATGGTTGGATTTTTTGTCCCCGCAAGTTTCGAACCGGTGACTTTAACATCACGGAGTGGCTTAACAACACATTCCATCACCGACTGTCCTACACCTCGGGGACATAGCCTCATGAATGTTATATTATATATATTTTACAATAAATTTAAAAGATTTAAATAAACATTAATTAATTAAAATTATGGGTGTTAAGCAAATGTCTTGTTATTCAATTGAATCAAAAACAATTTTCTAATATATATAAATTTGAAGCCATTACAACATATTCATTATGAACTTAACATATCATTTATGGGAATTGAACTCATGTAAAGAAAATAACAATCATTCTTCACAATTATCCAAAGGAATACTATATATTTATAGATATGATTACATGAATACTATATTATTATAATTATATTATATATTTTAAAAATGAATTTAAAAATTTGAAAACAATTAATATTATAAAATTGAATAAGAAAAGAACAACTTTATTTGCAATTATATATATATATATATATATATATATATATATATATATATATATATATTTAATCTTAAAAAAATATCTTTAAATAATGAAAAACATTATTAATAAAAAACATTATAACATTGTTTAATATTAACCAGTAAAATGTATCATAAAACAAGACAAGAGGTTCATTTATGTTAAATATAAATGTGACCATAATACAAGTTTTCATAAGCAACGATAAATCAAGATCATAGTAGAAATATGGATATCTAAGAATTAATTTACAACATTTAAATTATAAATTATATGGGATCAAAAGAGTTAAGGTGTAAATAATTATCACTTATCAGAATTATATATTTTTATATGGTAATTATATGGTTATATGATTGCTATATTACCATAATTCTATTATGATGATGATGATGATTAATGACTACTAAAATCTAATTGGTGTATCGGATCTTAAGACGGTAAGTGATTACTTGTGTTCTTTAGAATTTTGTTTATGTGCTCAAAAAGCATTAAGAGAAGCTTTCAAAGATCACCATACTTTTGTTGAGTTAAGAGGTTAGGAAGGTTGGTAGTGTGATCAATATTTTGAAAATGAGATCTAATATGGGTATAGGCTGGACAATCTAAGAGAAAGTGATTTTCATCTTCAACCTTCTTAGTGTCACAAAGGTGACACACTCTTTCATCCCATG